>PNEQ01028395.1:0-20774 GCA_003012365.1 Medauroidea extradentata
TAGGGCCCGGTAGTTTTCGCGAAAAGATTTTTGCATCACTTTGTTTCAGTGCCTTACGTGCGCACCTGCATCTCTGCTATGTGGTCAGTGATTGGATGCCTTAACACACAACGTCTGGAGGTTAAAACCACAAATCACGACGTGTTGTGTCACAGTTAACCATGTACTGATTGGCACCGTCAAATGAATAACGACTCTGAACAAAAACACTCTGACAATAATCATGAAGTTGAAGTGCAGCTGTGTACGTAAGATACTGAAACAAAGTGGGGCAAAAATCTTTTCGCGAAAACTACCGGGCCCTACATATAAGTGTTTGCCATGTACACAGTGACGTCGGGGAATCCGCCAGCTTAGGGACTGTAGCATGTTAATGCTTATTAAAGTAACTTCTACTTTAAGCTGTGCGGAGGAAACCGCTATGTTATTGGGAATCCGTTAAATTTGAACAGGAACAGAACACCACTCCATTTCAGTGCTGTTCGCGCAAGGCGACAATATTTTATTTAAGCGTCTCGATTTGATTACGATGGAAAACAGGCATTATGACGCATTTGCACTATTTCTGTTTCTGGCCTTTAACTTACAACTGTTAGAGTCGGCCTCGCTCTTTATTTTTGCAGTGGTTTCGAAAATATGTTTAACCAAATTAAAATACATATATCAAAATTCATTCTTACATTTTTAATACTTAAATGTGTCATCGTTTGTAGCTGAATAAACGGTACATTATTTAAAAAACGCGCTGGCAAAATGGTGTAACGTATGACTGTACACAGTGTCAAATTTTTTTCAAAACATTTGGTTAAAAAAATTCGAGTAATTTGCAATTGTTTGAAATAAATGAAAGATCATGGCCTTAAACAACCCGTAAATTAATGCAATAATCAAACTAAGTCTCCGAACTTATAAAAAATGTGTTTCTTCAAATGTCAGTTCAATTATTAAATAAACTATGTTCTTCTCATGACAACGCCATACTTTTTAGTAGATCGGTAAATCAAAGTTCTTTCAACTGTATGAAATACGTCCAGACATTATAATCCACTAAAATTACTTGAAATAAGAGAGGAATAAAATAAAATTACATTATGAAAAGTTCAGACGTCGCAGGTAGCAAAACAAAACAAGAACCCCATTAGCAGCAGCTCGGCTTACGTTCCTGGAAAGTCTACGTCAAAGGAAATGATGCTAAAGTAACTAAAATAATTAAAACGAAGACTACAAAAATTCATATCTCAAGCCCTACAAAAATTGAACTCCGCGGATGCTAAAATAACTGTCCCACAATGAGGATGGCGCAGGCAGTTTCCAGATTGCCAGCGAATAACAAAAAATAATGTCGCCATTCAGTCGGAGAAGTACCGGAGTTTATCTCTTATAACCTCGGCGCTCACGGCTATTTCAAAGGCCTCCGCATATATTGACCAAAACTCAAAAGGGCTTTCTAAGTCAGAGATTATAAACATAAAACTTGCAAAGGTACCAAAGATAAATAATTAAAATAAAAATGATGCACGGAAAATTTAAAAAAAAAAGTCTAAATGAGAAAACGTAACTGCTTTAAGAAAAATATAATGAAAGGGATGTATGTTGTAACCTATTACACGTCTGCAATGCATAGACTCTCGTCTAATTGACATTAACCAATCTACCTACGTTAACGTAATTCAACCAACAAATACGGTAGATGAGGTAGTGTCGGCAACATGAGGCGAGTATCAGTCACGCATACATCCCACCCTGCCTGGTACAGATGTCGTCAACAACCTCAGCGGTAGTGAAACCAGCACTGCATGTACAGTATTATAACCAACTGAAGGGAGCCCCGGTGGCTGATTGATCAAACCACTCGCCTCTCACCAAGGCGATCCGGGTTCGCTCACTGGCGGGGTTGTTCCCGGATTTCCGCATGGTGAAATCGCACCGGACTATGTCGTTGGCCGACGACTTTTCTCAGTGATTTCCCGGTTCCTCCGCCTTTATTATTCCCGCGACGCTTCGTACTCGCCCCATGTCACCCCTCATCAGCGATAAAGACCGTGTACCCAAAATGTCTCACTCACACAATTGTAGGGCATCCTTCGGGTACGCAGTAATAAATATGCGTTTGGGGTACGATACCCTCATACGATATTTAAATTTATCACTAGGCCTCCAATCATGTAACAGACGAGGATTTGCTGCCATACGCATGCTCATTCCTTAAATAATATCGAGAGAAAAGTATCCTATACATACGGGTCCACGAACATGATTAAATATAAATCTGCAGGACTGTCGAATGCATTATAGACAATATCGAACACCTTGTGCGATTATGCGAGAACACAGATTTTGTTTCTACATCCAGCCAACAGAAAATACATTTATTTTATTTCAAAATGACGCTGCCAACATAAGGAGGTTGAGAAAATCTTTGTCGAAAAAAATTGCTAAAAATAAATTACTAAAACAAAAATAAGTGCACGCCAACCAAATAAACAAGAGAAAATTTGTGTTAACAGAAAATTAGTACATTTAACTTATTCAGTACTGCCACCTCATGCTACTAGGTAATTTATCGCACAATTAGTTATTGCAATAGAGCTGTCCGGTAATAGTCTCTGTAATACTTGGCACTGTTTACCGACTGGGCTCATTTCACACAGGATGGCATAACCGATCTTCTAAATTTGCGAGACTTGTATGGTGTGATTTATCTGCGACTGTTGATGCTATTACTAATTAATTTCTGCATTTTTTAAAATGTTTCTGATATGTCAATTACTCAGTGAATTCACACATACATATATTTTTTTTTTATCGTTTTGTTAATATATTCCATAGTGTCACAGTATTTTTTAAGTGCGTACTTCCCGTTTGAAGCGTTAATGTTTCGTGTCCGGAAGATTATGTTACCATTGACATGAATTCCCGTATCAATTTTCGATTAAGGTCATTATTTCTTAGAGACCCTTTCAATTGCCACAATTTTTAACTACAAGTCAGGGTATCCGTTTGCAGAATAAAATATGAAAAAACGTGAAAGATTTTCAGAACGCCAGACAAAAAACAGGATATTCGTACTGTTCGGTAAACCACGTTAAGAAAGCAGGGTTTGTAGACGTGATCGTCGGAGGCAGTTAAAGTTAAGGTCAGACTGTTTCTTAAAGCATTCGTGTTTTGGCATCTCGTAATGTCGAACAGAGTAGGCACGTGTGGCGGAAGTTAGCGAAGTGCTGCGAACAGACGCGGGTGAGTGTGGGAGCTGTGTGAGGGCAGTTTAAATGACGTCTCTGGAGCCGCCAGTCCTGGGCTGCGGTCTGACCGGGTCTGTGGCCGCCTCCTACCCACCACCACCTCCACCTTCTTCCCACTTGCCAGCAAGGAGCCACAACTTCCCTCCCGCCAGATTATGCGTGCGGCGGGAACTGTCCGCCAACTTCTGCGGCGACGCTTAAATGTGTTCGGGCGGACAGGTGGTAAGTACCCAAGTACTCGCCCCTCCTCTCCCTTAGCAGGGTACTTAAAAGCGCCTGCCTGCCAAAGCAATGTTGCCAACTTAGCTGGTTCCTTGCCAAAGCCAGATATGTGACCGCGCCCAACCCAATAACTACTCAACGAAATTAACCAAGAGCTACATGTGACTTTTAGCAATACGAGGAGAAAAAAGTGGCTGTCTTTGAATCCTTGTTGAACACCCACGTGTTCACTTCTAAAAGACACCTAGTACACAAACGTCCTGTCCATATGTCGGTTACTCCTGTCGACTATCCATCCTGACGGAGGGCTTTCTTGCCAGGAATAATTATTTCGGGAAAGGCGGAGATAGGGCCTTAAGACATAAAAAATGCATATAAATACGTAATCAGTACTTCAAAATTTTTATCGATTTCTATTGTCTGTTAAGAAAGAAACACTACCACAGCGAGAAACATAATATTCCTCAAACTTTGCATTATGGCAGACGGTAACAGGTTTTGTCGTATCGTGAAAGTCTCCGGTATCAGAGGAGCGAAATACTAATACCAAAGTCATGGCATCCACATCATTGCAAATCAAACATATTACAAAATAAAATTTATTCTCATTAATACTTGTCAGAGTTAAGAGGCCTCCCTAGATAAGCTGCATTTGTGTGTGTGAGGCAGAAGTGGTATGGTTACCGTTGACCGACGTAAGTAATGCATTATCGCCTCTCCGTGAAAGTCACTCAGCTGGCGTGCAGTGCTTTACAATTATAATTTTTCCTATGGAACTTTAAGCGGTGACCACACCTAAATATTAGGGTCACCGCTGAAAGTCCCATACAGTCGCCTTGTCGGCGAGAAGACTGCGGTCCAGTCCAGTGACTTGCACCTAGAGGCTAGGCTGAGGCGTGATGCGCGCGCTGCCTCGTCCTTACTGCTCCCGCACTTCTAGGTCTCGATCACGCAAAATACGCTCACCCAGGTGGTCACCTTAAACAAACTGAAGTTGTCAGATACAAGTATGCTACGTCTACGTGCAATATTTAATTGCTGTAATTTGAAATAAACGAACACACCAGGAAACACAACGACTGTTCCCATTTTGATACTAGGACAGGAGGTAATTGTTAACACTATCATGTGATCACAATTATGATTCTGTTTGAACTTAAGTCTTAAATAGGTTGTTGAACAAACATTTTGTGCAGCTGACCTATGTGTTAAACATATATGATTAGCAGAATCATTGGATTTTATAACAATAACTTGTACCACGGTCATACGTTAGACCTACTATACATGTGACGCTTAAAAAATATTTCGTTCTACGAGCCATATCGTTTTGCTCATGTGCGAGGAATGTCCAGCTACACAACCGATACATTAAATGTATTATTATTGTACTTTCCTAACCTAGCAAAACCGTCCGTCGATTCAGCGCACAGCATTTTTTTGGTATTTTTTAAATCAAAGATTAACTAAACACAGTTAAACTAACCTAAAACAGCAAACTAACAGTAACAGATACAGTGAAGGAGTGAAAGGTCTCTGTAGAATGGTATGGCTCATAGTACAATCCTTTCCATTAGGTGTTAGTACCTAAACTAACCATCTTATCAGCCAGCAATAAATTTGCGGCCGTCAATGTAGGTACAAGTTACTTTCATACTTTCTGTATGTTATGCAAAGCTTCTATGTTAACGTTAGGCCGTATCTCAATTCACTCAGAGTGTGCTCTCTCGCGCTCTCTCTCTTTCTCTCTCTCTCTCTCTCGACCACGTCATATTGACGTCAGAGAGAGAGAGAGAGAGAGAGTGCGTCTCAATTTGTTGGCGAGAGTGCAAAAGAGCGAGAGTAACGCGAGAGAACGAAACTGTTCACTCGCTGCACTCTCTCCTTCTCTCTAGCGCACACCATTTTGGTCACAACTATGGTTTGAGGTTATTGAAAAAATGTGCGTCACGTATTGCAAATATTTCAATATTTATACATAAATATTAATTTCCAATGAACTGTTAATTATGGCGAGAAGTTGTGTAAACATTTTCTGCCCTAACATACATTTACTGTAAATATACAAAATACAAAATTACGGCATTACCTATAAACAGCTATTCGCTGCTTGAAATACGATGCTAATAAGTTAAAAATTATTATTTGAATTGCCTGGCAATATAATTTATGTGTTTATATAACTTGTAATAATGAAATTTACGCACTTGTTACCTTTGCATTGTTTACAAACTCGAGAGTACATCGTCCAAATTGGAGAGAGCGAGAGTGCCAGAGAGTTCGTTCTCTCTCTCTCTCTCTCGTTCTCTCGTTGTAATGCGAAAGAGTGTTATCTCCAGAGAATACTCTTTGAATTGAGACACGGCCTTCGTAGATACAATTTGTTTTACCACATAGAACAGTAACATTTAAAAAAAATCCCTAAATATTAACTAAAAAATCTATTTGTTCTTAAAAATCGGTGTAAAAGGGATTATTCCCACATTTCAAATGTGCTAGGCAGTACAACCAAAATAAATAGGATATCAAAGCAGTTACTTTTACATTTTTTCTTCAACAAACGTTAATTTAAATGTTATGTATGTCTACCTGCGTCATGCCCCTAAAATTCTTTCCCGAAAAAAAAAAAAAATATATATATATATATAAAGCACTGTACCAAATGCATGAGACACAAGTAAGCAATATGTATAGGTGGTTTGCGATAAAGTGAGCATTTTTAAGACCGTTTTCTCTGTAATAATAAAAAAATTATCCCCAGACGTTAAATACTGAGTGCATACAATAAATAAATTATATATATATATATACACGCGCGCGCGCACACACACACACACAAACACGCTTAGATTATTTCTTAGGTTGCTTTGATTATTATTAAAAATTGGCAGGAGAACTGTAAATCAAACGAAAGGAAAAAACTAACTAGTGTTACACAAGGGCTCACTTTATCCTGAACAACATATAGTATACTGCAGGCCTACAGTGTTTACTTGGTTATGTTAAAATGATAATTAATATTAGATACTCTGATAAAAGTGAAAATTCTATATTAATTTTTAAAAAAAACAGAAATTATGTAGTATGTATTGCTTGATAGTGTTAATACTTACAGAAAGAAAGATAAATGTAAGGCTAGTCACACATGGCAGTATTGGTACGAAAGTTACAGACACAAATGCGGCTACTCGAGTACGTGTATGTTCACAAGGAATGTCACTTTAATACTCTTACTTAAAATGAAATGAGCTTCATAAACAAAAGCGGCCGATGGTGAGTAAAATTTCATTAATACGTCGTGGGCGTTTTTTTTAATAAACGTAATAAATAAAATTGTTATGTAGTGTTTACAGTGATGTAGTCGTACATGGTGACCAAATACATTGTTTTCTGCTTGTTGAGGTATTGGAAACCTTGCTGGTTAGGGTGAGCATATCTTAATCACAAATGTGCCAATGAGAAACATACATATGCAACCCAGGAACTGGCATGCTCACGTCTATGCAGTGACGTCGCAGCGGGATCTAGAGCACTTTGGCTGACATTCAATCCACGATAATATTCTGCCACTATAACTTTTTAGGACTAATTTCTCAGACTTGATATTTTGCAGATACATTATTTGAACAATAATATTTGGGAAACAGCAACCACGAAAAAGAGAGCATGTTGCCTACTCACGTTACAAAGATCATTCGTTCGATGATACCAGTAGTATACAGGAATGGTATTATTAGCAATAATTTTCGTAACTTATTATACCAAAACTCTCCGCGATGACAAGAATACATTTCGTGTTTTAAGCCTTTCTTCCAGAGAATTTGTCGATATTATGTAAGTTTTTATGAATTTCTGTGGATTTTCATAAAACTTTTAAGAACCAGGAGGGAAGAGAAAACGGTGTCTCTCCTATTCTGTTATGGATACATTAAAACATTAAGCAAAGTCACATTAAACCGTATGTACGCATAAAACTGTAACAGCCTAAACAAACGTATGTCTACTGTTTAGTTATTTTTCCTAAAAACACTACAGTTCGCACATTTCTCACACTGAAAAAAAAAAAAAAAAAAAAACTAATTGGTCATCACAAAATATTTTGTCATTATGGACGTTAACCAAAATTTTCTGTAATGACTGCAAAAATTTTTTGCTACACCCAATAAAGTTTTGCAGTGGCTGCAAAAAATGTAACTACTGCAAAAAAATTTTGGTGGGGTTCATATTGACACAACATTTTGTGGCCACCACAAAACTGTTTTTCTGTGCAGCGTTGGTGTTGTGGCAAAACACTGTACTCGCATTCGGAAGAGCTCAGGTTCAATTTCCGGTTCGGCCATCTTGATTTCTGTTTTCCAGGGGAGATACAGGATATCCATGAATCAGTACGGATGAGTACTTTGCAGTTCCTTCTCCCATTCCCATTGATCCCTTACTAAAGATTTGTGCTGCTTGGTGACACTTAAAAACCTCAAATAAATATACATTGTTACTCTTCGATTCGTCTAGCTTCTTTCCGGTTAATAAAAATAAGCAATCTTGGTTTCACAGGATGTAGATCATATAAACAGTTAAATATCAACATAACGAACATTTTAAATACAAATTGGGGAGTTGATTTTAGGAATTTTAAAAAAAATTGTTTTTCTCTCACGTGGCAGCCCAGGATAAAGAAGTTAATTGTAATAAATTCTAAATAATTAACTATCACATGGAATTATATCAATACGTACTCACAGTTGACACACACAGAAAATATTGTGTAAAAGTGTCCCAAAGTCACTTCCGCTTTTGGTAACTGCAGAGAATAACTTACACTTCCTGGCAGTCTGTGTTTACGTCTCTGAAATACGTAACGGCTATGTTATCCGTGACAGAAACGAACGGCCCTGGACATGGGAGAGATGGAGCTGGATTGACGTTGGAGAATTCCTGGTTGAACAGGTTGAAGTAACAGTCGTTTATTAATACCTAGACAATGAAGTAGTCATGCGTGCGAACATCAACACCGTGTTATAACGTTAAAGAATTGGTCGTCACATACCTTCCAGGGCCGCTCATTTCTGTCACTGACAGTAGTTAACGCTACGTAGTCCAGACTTGGATCAGGATTCGTAGCAAATTACAGACTTAATATCATCCCTACAACACAGCGTACATTTCTTTGAAGGCCGAGGTAGACAAGAAAAGGATTCCGTGAGGTTTGTAGTGGGGTGGTTTGGAGCGGAAAAAAATACACCATAAATCACGATTTAGAACAGCCGAAGAGCGGCTCATAAATCGTGGCTCGGGCGAGCGTCGCTCAGCCGCCGGCGATATCGGCAGAGGTCCATGTCGACAGTTGTCGCCATAACTCAGTCGGAGCATGAGCCGCTGGTTTATGATCTGTTTTAGGAGTGAGAACAAAAGCAGGGGAGGACATGCCCACACAACCGTCGCATAATGACGTTGACAAACGCGTCTGGCACATATCTAACGGCATGCAATTTGGGCTCAAGAATGCAAGGAGGCTGGCCTTTCAAATTCTATAAGCAAGGTGTTAGTGTCAACTTGTTGAGCTGGGAACCTCGGGTAACTGGTAGTTGTACAGCTGTATTTTCGTAGTTAAACCTAATTAAGTGTCCAATAAATGATATTTATTTATCAAAACTGCACTGAGAAGAAATTATAGTTGCGTAAGAACGGTAGATCTGTTAAAATGTCTGCCGAAGCTCTGCACACCGATCGGCGGCTTCGCTCATGGGTAGTCGGAGATTTGTACATCGTGCTTCAAGAGGAAGGCTACAAACTCTTCCCTTTATCAAGACAACCCACAGGTAATCCTGTCGTGTACAGAATAAGAACGCTCATTATGTATTATATTGTGTAGATCCTCATGTACCTAATTATATGCCCACTGAGTGCAACTTTTTCAGATATATCTTTAATTCTTACAATTCTCTTTAGTAACTCTCTTGCCTCATATTTGTGTATTATATTTGTATAGTTTTATTATGAAACTTCAAATATTCGAAATCATATAATATAATAAAAATGTTATTACGTGAAAACGATTATTTATTGAGAGTAAATAAGCCTTGGCTGTGTGTGTTTATATATATATATATGTGTGTGTGTGTGTGTGTGTGTGTGTGTGTAAAGGGGGAGGGGGGTATTTTACCAATAATGGAACAACTCAGAATGTACCACTATTTCGTGATGTACACAATATGACTACGTACACAATCGACTCTCCAGTTTCAATATAGGATTTTGCGTTTATATTGGTTCCTGCTATTCGTTAAAATTGTGTTCCGCTACACATTCCGATGACTATTTCTCAACTTGACAGACGATGCTCGATTATTAGGTTCGAAGACATTGTTTTTCAGAAATTTTTTATGAGTACATGTGCCGGATTAATGTATTTGCCCTAAATATGCCTATCCTAATTTTACCTGCCTTGGTAATCTGTATGTTTTGACAAAACAAATTATTTACTACTTATGCACTGCACCGTGTAACAAGTGCGCTTTTCTCTGGTCGTGATAATCAAGCGTAAAGACAATATTCATTACAGGTCAAGATCCTCTTTTATCGCAATAAATGAAAACAATAGGAAAGGCTCGAATGCAGACACTTAACAACATAAGACTGAAGACTGTTACAACGAACATTTTTATTGCGTTGTACAAATTGCATGGATATATTTCTAACTACAACCAAAACTTTATTAATATAAAGTAATATAACCACAAACACTAAATGTTTTGTTTGACATAAAAATATATTTGTCAACAAGAAATATGATTGAATCGGTCATTGCTAAATGCACTTATTTTAACATGTTTTTAATGATAACGTTTACAGGATGTCCAAAAACACACGTATAATAAGCACAGCTCACAAATCCTGGTCTAAATTACAGATGAAAATGCAAGAGGCACAATGCCGTACGACATTTTGCGTGCACAATATGGCAACACTGCACAGAGATAGTCTCCTCTTGCTCTCCACGTCGAGGTATTATTTTATGCATGTTACGACAAGTAAACGTATAACCACGTTTGGATTGCAGGTCACAACAGCAGTAGTTAGATAAATAAGATAATGTATCTTTGGAGTGCAAGAAGGGACTAACTACAGTGCTGCGTTGCCACATCGTGCATGTATAATGTCATCGTATAACATTTTGCCACTAACATTTTCGTCTCCAATTCAGTCCAGGATTCACGTAGGTGGTGTGCTGCTCATTATGAGTTTGTTTCTGGACATCCTGTATATTTTTTTGTTATACTGAACAGACTGATGCCTGAAAGGAACTTATTTCTTACCTTCTACACATACAACACAATCGTATGATTATTGTAAATTCGGTTAAAATTAACTAAGTCAATGGATTTAAATGCTTTCGCTCTTGTGATTTTTATCACAGTGCCTTTTAAAAATGACTGATTCAATTTACTAAGTTCCAGTGCTTGACCACCACGTATAATGAACGTAATTTAGAAAGAGTTAACCTTGAATAAATAGATAACCGAGCATACTTCTACCGTATCTTCACAGGGAGAGCAGGCGATAGACCGCAGCCTCCCCCAGTATATCTGACACTAGCACACCACTACTCGGGAGGGGCAGGCAGCTATCTGCGGCCACTCATAACTACTTAGCGCTGACCGGCGCTGGACGCAGGCCCATATATCAGCTTTAACGAGGTCGGAACAGCTGGGGAGCCAGGAAATTAGAAAACACCCGCCCTCTCGCCGTAGCTCGGACCCTCGCACGCTCGCCTTGATACGGGCAGAAGGACCGCGGATTTAATTTGCGCGCGCGGGTCATTAAGATGCGCAAATGGAAAAAAATAAAATAAGTAGACGGGCGAGGGTGGGCGATAACGCCAAGTACCATCCATTTTTCATGCTGGCTAGCTGCTGTGCTTCTTTTTAGCTGAGTGAAAAAATTTATGTAATTGTTTCTCTGACCACATCTGTGTCTTTGGAATCGACCCACCGATAGTGCGGTGTCTGAATATCTGAATGTATCCTGTATATAATTTAAATGTATGTAAAGTAGAAGATACTCTTTGCTAAACTGTCTTAGGCCCTTAGTTTCCGAAGAAAAAAAAATTGCGTGAAATTTCTGTATTAAATGTTGGACACCTTGGTAACTTCTGTTAGAGAAGCTGGCGTACAACATTTAATACAGAAACTTCATATAATTTTTCTCGAAAACTAAGGGCCTAAGACAATTTAGCAAAGAGCTTTATGACTGAAAGCGCCACTAGTAACGAAGTGTTGTATAACAATGTAGTATAGCATCGTACTACCAGTGCTCCTAGCGGCTGCAACACGAACTTGCTATACTCACCGTACGGTAACTTGATACTTTGTGGAAGCCCTGCTTCTAGCTTGGATCTGTTTTCACGCTAACTATATATCCTTCCGCCAAACATCAACAATAACATTGTCAGGCTGACGTCAGCACTGCAAGCCGACGTACATTGTTCATCCGCCGCCACTAACTACGTCACTTCTAAAATATTGTAATATATGCTACATGTAAATATACATTTCATTTCTTGAAAATGAAACACACTATGTACATATTCCATTAAACTATTTTCAATATTTTTGTCGCTGTTCGTAATATACAGAACTATTTCCAACCCCAACTATCGTATAAAGGCCGTGCTAGATTCGCCGTAAGAAATAACCGTAAAAATTGAACAAACACATTTGAGATATGCATGCTACAATACACCGTACCGCTACTCAGCCACCGTAAGACCGTAACAGGGATAGAAACCTGTCTATTTCTTACGGTGCGGTTACGGTTATTTTTATACGGCTACTTTACTGTCAATGTTTAAGCCATGATCTTTAGTTTATTTCAAACAATTGCAAATAACTTAAACATTTTTTAACCAAATGCTTTGAAAAAAATTTGAGACTGTGTACAGTCATACAGTACACAATTTTGCCAGAGCGTTTTTTTTTTAAATAATGTACCGTTCGTTAGTAAAAAATTATTTTACTTAATTTTGGCTTATTCTGACTACAAAATTTGTGCTATTTCAGGGGCAAAAATCTAAAAATACGTTTGGTGTACTGCAGCAACAGAATAATTCAGATACAAACGATGATATATAAGTGTTAAAACTGCCAGAATTTATTTTTGATGTAACTTATGTATTGATTTACGTTAAAAATAATGTTTTCGAAACCACTGCAAAAGTAAAGAGCGAGGCCTTAACTCACTTCTAAAATGATTGTTACGAACAATTTTCATACTCGCGGACGCGTAACAATAAAAATTAATTTATTAATTAATCTCACCGCATTGCTTTTTCATTTGCTTATATGTTTGTGAGGTAATAACGTTAGTATTACTAGTAATTTTTTCAACAGCTCGTTTCTTACAGCTCTTATACTCGCAGATCCATTTAGGCAATGTCAAAACACCAGTTTACACATGACGCCAGTCAGTCTTATGAGAGTAAATTTTCAACGCCATTGTTAGCTGTGAACGTGGTCCATATCTGTGAGTTATCTTGCATCCTATATAAAATGAGTTTGTATACATTGTGTGTTTCTTATTTATGAATTGTACTTCCTTGGTTTTCTCTCCAGAGACTGCAAGGTAACACAATGGTTTGTGAATATGTTGTCAGCTAAAATAATGTCATGTACTATTAGACTGAGCATTTTTTCAAACAAAATACGTCGCCGGAAATGTATGGTCTGGAGTTCTTTCAATCGTAATCATAGGTGCTAACATTTGAAATTCCCACGAATTTTGTAAATACATCTTCTATGCCGAAATATACCTCGTCAAAATGCAGAAGTAATATTGTAACAATGGCAAAATTATGGTAAATGTCTATACAAGCGTTTTAATTACGCTGAATGCATACTAATTATTTTAATCCTATGATTTCGAATACATTACATGACTATACAAAAACATCCAGAAAACAACAAATAAATGTTAACTCCTAAGTCAGGAAATTGCTATGTTTGATTTTAAAGTTTTATATTGGGCTTGTATTACTTCTTAAATAGTCGCCACTGTAAGAAAACGTTCTACATTATGGGAAGTTTTTCACTCATTACAGTAATCTGTAGGACACTTGCCATACTTCAGCTAGTAAATAGAGAAACTGTTGAGCATTGTTATTATACAAGGTTGGTATCACCAGTGTGCATTTGATTGTTTCCTATAAATGTATTGGAATTCTGTCATTGATTTATGTGAAACAATTTTGCCATGCCTACTTTCTAAATACGACTGTGCGTCGGTACGGTAAATTTACAAATAATTTTGTACAGTGCACGTACGCATTTTGTTTAGTCGTCACATAAAAGCCTACTACGTGCACCATTGTTACGAAAAACATAATTAAACGCATGCAGTTTGCTCAATATCATATTCTGAAAACAAAACTGCCGCTAATAAAAAAAAACGTACTCGTACTTTTAGTTCTGTTCAATTATTACTACCTTAAAATTAGTATCCATAAAGTTCTGCATCAATTAAAGCTTTCAGATGTTCAGCGTGACCAAAGTAATGTGCACACGATGGTAAGTTTCAGTTTCTAACAGCTTCGCACAAAATTTCCGTTTTGCTAAGTTAAAGTTGTGCAGTCGGTACGAACATAAATTAGTTGCCGTTGAAGGTTTATACAAATATCAAAACACGAATGGACTTATAGCGATTATATTTGAAATAATTAAGGGTTATTGTGTTTAGATAACTTAATTCGACAGTTCGCTGTCAACCGTACCTGGAGTGAAAAAATCATTGGGCCTATTTTTGCGGTCGAATTGGTAACAGGCTGGTCACCAGAGTTCACAACATAATGTTTACCACACTGAAATGCTCTTTCTGCTAGCATAACAGAACTTGGCTATGGGAAGTTTGTAATTGTGCAATTACTGCATCATATTGGACATGAAATGTCCAGCTATACTGACATTTTAATGCAGATACTTAACGCAGTTATTTTGTGTATGTTTACTCAGTTTAACGCAATTAATTTTGAGCTGTCACAATTAGAACAAGAGAAACCAGAATCTGGGTTGCGAAGCCTTATAACTTTGTCAGTAAAATAACTTATGCGTTGTATATTATTCATGAACAACATGTAACTAAAATGATCATGTTCATATTGAGTATATATATAGTGTACGTATTAATGTTGAAAATAGTACAACTATGTTTTTAATGTGTTATAAAATAAGTCATGAAAAATTAAAAGTTGTCTTTCAACAAGTGCCCTCAAGTTGGCAGCAACGCAAAACTCACTTCGGGTATATTCCGGCGAAAATCACGTTCACTAGCCGTGTTCCAACTCTCTTCGGAGTTAGTATTTGGGTTTGTGCGTTTTGTTTCTGGAAGTTGTCAATTTGAACACCTCGTCTGTCAGTTGCCTTGCTGCCTGGTGGGTAAATAAATATTAAGAATTGATATTCATCGTACACCGGCCGAACTATTGGTTTTACAGAAAAAGTTTAATAATAAACATTATTTCTGCAGTGGTGAAAAGTAGTCGTACGTAAAGAAAATCGTGATCTACTTACTTTGAAATTTTCCGTTTTTCGTAAAAATAAAAAGTTGCGTTGCTCTACTGAATAGTAATATTCTAATATATTCTTTCAGAAGTAAAATTAATTGTAACACGTCCCATATGGTCACCACTGAAAATAATTAAATATACACCAAGTGTTACTTAACTGTCATAAATTCCAGATGAAATATAAATTTGTCTTGCGACCGTTCTTTCTTCTCGCTATCATGTTGGAATGACGATTAAATATCTTTCATCAAGCATTTATCAGTGTACAAGATATTATATAGAAAGCATAAACTTAGATACGCTGTCATTGTGGAAGTGGCTAGCGTTCCCCGCCCACGCCCAAGTTATCCCCCTAGCTGTTGGTCGAGAGGGGTAGAAAGCCAGTCTGTAGCCACTGAAATGAAACTGTAAAATGGTAAATTAATTAAGATATAAGGAATTGTAGACATTAAGGAAAACGTATAGGGTAAAACTGTTTGAGTGTAGCTAAACGATATTAAATTAAACAACTGTACAATAAATACGGCAATGGCAAAAGTTGCTGTCATCGAGAGCCGAGACATATGTCGGCCCACCTGAACCAAAGCCTGCAGAGCAAGTGGTGGGGATTTTGGCGCCAACCATGAGCGAAGCGAGAGTTCGTTAACGGTTTTAGGGCAGACGCCATTAAGCCGCGGAGGACGAAGCGCCGGGGTGCTGCCTCCGGACATCGTCGGTTTAGGCGTCGAGACGCCTTTGAGTAATGGGTCAGGCGCTGTTGAGCCGCGAAGTACGACAGGCCGGAGTGGCACCGTTGGGCGCTGATTCAGGCGTCGAGACGCCTTTGAGTAAAGGGTCAGGCGCTGTTGAGCCGCGAAATACGACAGGCCGGAGTGCCACCGTTGGGCGCTGATTCAGGCGTCGAGACGCCTTTGAGTAAAGGGTCAGGCGCTGTTGAGCCGCGAAGTACGACAGGCCGGAGTGCCACCGTTGGGCGCTGATTCAGGCGTCGAGACGCCTTTGAGTAATGGGTCAGGCGCTGTTGAGCCGCGAAGTACGACAGGCCGGAGTGCCACCGTTGGGCGCCGATTCAGGCGTCGGGACGCCTTTTAACAGGGGCATCGTCAAGCCGCCAAGTACGGCAGGCCGAGGTGATACTCTCGGAAATTTCTGGACGTCGGGACGCCTAGGTATATTATATAAAAAGTATTGAAAAACGTCGTGGTGAGCATGGTAAACATCTGACGTGGCCTCCGCTTACGTAACCTACGACGTGATCAAAATATAAACATTACTGAGTCTAGCGGACGCAAAATATTTTAAGAATATTGCTAACGAAGCATAATAGAACAACGGTCCGCCAGGAAAGGACAGACGACGTGCCGCCAGCCGGGAACACAGAACTTACCGTCTAAATAAATTACTCCACCCAAGCACCAGCACTAATTAACATTAGTTTTAATAACAGCGCGTCGCAAAATACATGACCTCCTTCAAATAGCGTATGTAATTTATCGCACGTTTCAATTCAAAACGACCATCAAACGCAAAAAGCATCAACATCCGGTTACGAATGGAAGATATTTTGGTCATAATTTAACATACATGTCTTCTGCACTGATGAGGGGTGACATGAGACGAGTATGAAGCAGCGCCGGAATGATAGGGCGGGGGAAAGTGGAGATCCCCGAGAAAAAACCCGCCTCCCAGCGGCATCGTCCGGCACGGTTCCCACATGAGAAAATCTGGGGGGCCGACCCCGCCGGGAATCGCACTGTGATCGCCATAGTGGGAGGCGAGTGCTCTAGCCACTGCGACAACCGTGCCTCCGGTTACGAAATCATGTTAACGAGCTCCTAAATACGTTAACCAAAAATCTGTGAACTGAGGTGATTCTGTTACAGAGCGTTTACAACAAACTGGTGAACACGAGCGCGAAATAACCTTTCTTACCAATTCAAGCCAACAATACTGCTACGTCAACATAGCTATCTTGACAAAATTGTAGGCATGAACAGTACAACTGAATGTCCTGTTAAGCAGTGGACTAAGCTGCCATATAAAGACCGTCATGTCGCTTGCATTGTTAGCTACCCTTACTGTAATTAGCTTATACCTTCGTGTGAAACCTACAGTTCGAGTTTGTGTGTGGCGTAAACAACGCAAAAGTCAAAAGTGCAGTTTCGTTGAAACTAAACTGATGATTGTGATTTCGTGTCGTTTGTCTAACATCGCGTATGTGGTATAAACGTTTAAACGATTGGTTCGGGAATGTAAGAAATAATTACATTACTTATTCAGTTCAGTAACAAAGCATTTCTTCTTTTACGACTTTTGTTTTGTGGAAAACAAGGACAAGAATTAACATAAATAACCGACTTTTGGTTTAAATTTTAATTACTGTTACGAATGTTCAGAATCGTATACATAATACATGTATGCGAAATTAAATTTAAGAACAAATTACGAAAATATTCTATAGGGTTTTGTCAATTAGCATTCAAGCAACAGATCCGGGAGTTTGTGAAAGCAATTTTAACCCGCGCACTGAACGACTTTCCTTGCGAGAGAGTATGCATGTTGTCTTGCTTGCTGTTGAACACGTCACGTACAATCGTACGAGACAAGTAAGCAAACAATGTCAGTAGTTCCCTACCTGCAGGCTGCACTGAAGTTTCAAGGCCAGAGAACTGGCCGTACTCTGAAGTCTTCGCCTCTGCTTGTATGTCTAAAGTTAGATGGGGCCAGGAGGCCGATCCACCCTCTCTTCAGCACCAACACAGCGTAGCAGCAGACCACGCCACACTGACTGAATGTTTTCGGCGGTGGTGCCTGTGATAGTGATGTTTCCTGATAGTCACGTGTTATTTCTGACGTCAGAAAATGTGGAGGAGCAGCTTACACTTGCAACAAACAACGGCGCGACGTCAAAGTGAAAAGATTTCGATCAGCGTATATAGCCGTGTACTTTTGGCGCATGAACATTGTTGAAGCGTGCAAGGAGAACTTTCTGTAAATAAAACAGTACTGCCACCGCTTAAAGCACCATAGGAAAGAGCCAACGACCAAAACACTGCACGCAGTTTTCGCGCCACGCACATAAAGGCGACCACAGTTGTTGTCTCACGACTCAGTCTAGCTCTTATTGCATGCCTGTTTCCGTATCTCAAATGCGGCGTCTAGCGCCTGCTGTATAGAGCTCTTAATATCTAGGCATTTAGCGCTGATGAGGGGTGACACAAGGTGAGTATGGAGCAGTGCTGGAATTGAAGGGCGAAGAAAATTAGATAGCCCTGAAAAAACCGCTGACCAATAGCATCGTTCGGCACGACTCTCAACGACAAACTAACTTTTGAAGTGATGAAACTTGTGGCTTTAAAAATTTCACTATAAAAATGAACGTATTTCATATTTGGATAGGGACAAAACTCTGAGCTTTATAAACACCGTAGCCGAAGCAGGGAAACTCGGCTCTTGTCTCAAGATAACATGGCATCCTTTAAAATACATTTTACTTCACTTCTCTACATTCTAACTGACCTAACGAACGGAGCCTGCACAGTCGCAGATTTTAAAAAAATTCTAAATGCTAAATATTAAACACTTATCAAAATATAAATGACGCTTTCAAAACACTATTCTCAAAATTCCGAAACCGTACGTAACTCGCGAAACGTCTAAAATCTTCCAAACCACCGTAGAAGTAGCTACGGCATGACTTCACAAAGATAACATCTCCGACGGCGACTACAGAGTGAAACAGATTTTGGTCAGCGCATAACATCTGGGTCTTTTTCGCTGGTGAGGGGTGACATGAGGCGAGTATGGAGCAGTGCCGGAATGATAGGGGCGGATGAAACGGGAGATCACCTAGAAAACCCGCCGTCCGGCACGATTCCCACATGCGAAAATCCGTGGACCAACCCCGCCGGGAATTGAACCCGGATCTCCTTGATGAGAGGTGAAAGGTTTAATCATTCGGCCACCGCGTGCGACCGCAAAGATTTATGCCAAAAATGGGAAGGGGGGCAGAATGGGATAGAGGACCAAAACAAGGGTACACAAAAAATTGTGAATTGTTGTGTGTCCACAGGCGAAGGTTTCTGTCAAACATAAATACAAATTTTGGGTGGTGAGTTGCAAAAAGGGTACAGGGGCAGATCGAGGTACCCAAAAAATGTTACGGACATTGCAACTCATGCTGGTATACCTAGTCCTAACTCTGTTGTGTACTATTGTATTCTACTAGTACAGTGGCTTGAACATTTGTCGCGTAAAATTAACGTTTTGGATGGATGTGAGTTCTAAACACTGCGGTTTTTATTATTTTTAAAAGTTACACTTATTTTTTTTTATTTTAATATAAATAATTGTATTTTTGTAAAGAAAAAAATTTATTTAAGAACAATCAGAAATAATTAAATCATGTTAAAATAAACTGTTTACTTTATCATTTTGTTTCTCTTGAAACAAGATGGAAGGTCGGGTAATACCGGACAGCGGGTGATATCGGACAGTGTAGTTTCCAGAGTTGCGCGCAAGGAGCAGCACTAATCGAGGGCTTGTTTCGTACATCTGTATGAAGGATGCGTGGGTTCGCCATTGTGAGTTCGTGCGCTGTGCGGGTGTGGAGTGGTGTTACGTTTTGTTGGTTTTACACAAGGACCTTCTGCACGGAGATAACTTTGCCGGCTTGTTACAACACATCAAGTAAGTGAAATATTAGTCTAGGAATAGTAACTTGCGTATTAATAGTTTTTGTACGACCATACGGTGAAACATTTGTGTGCGCTGAATACTCTGTATTTTATGATGGGATTTTGATTGCGTGTCGGTCGGGTAATATCGGACAACCTCTTGGAGGGTTATATCGGACGGGTGCGGGTAGTACCGGACATTAGAGTTCGATTTTTTCGAATATATTCTGATACAGGTGTTCTTTATATTTTCAGAAAAATGGAGAGAAAAAGGGGGAAATGGACAGAAGACAATATGAAATTAGCAGTGCAACGTGTTAGAAAGAATGAAATGAGCATTAGAGTAGCAAGTGAACACTTTTCCATTCCAAAGAGTACACTGGGTGACCGACTCGTTAAACTTGGTTCAGGAAACGAGACAATTATGAAACCACACATGGGTTCATTCCGAAATACCTTTAGTGATGAACAAGAGGAGCTGTTATACAACCATGTTAAAGCTCTAGATAGACAACTCATGCCACTGACTAGAGATGAATTTCTTACTTTATCATTTGAATTGGCAGAGCACCTACGCATTGATCATCGCTTTAATAAGCAAAAAAAAGAAAGCTGGAAAAGACTTTTACTACGAGTTCATGAAGAGGCACCCCGACTTGAGCCTAAGGTCCGCGGAGTCTACAAGTCTGCAGCGGGCTGCTGGGTTTAGTAAAGAACAAGTTGACCGGTTTTATGACAAGCTGTCGGAATTAATGGGAAAATATTCGTTTAGTCCATCGCGCATTTTTAACGCTGATGAAACTGGGGTGTCATGCGTTCACAACAACCAACTCAAAGTCATAACAATAAGGGGTAAGAAACAGGTGGGGAAATTAACATCTGGTGAAAGAGGAAGAAATGTTACTGTACTTTTGTGCATTAATGCTTCTGGGGACCTGTTTGTTCCTCCACTGTTTGTTTTCCCAAGAGTTCGCCTAGATAATGATCTAACTAAAGATGCACCCGTTGGAAGTGTGTTTGATGGACAACCAAGTGGATGGATTACCAAAGATGGTTTCCTAAAATGGCTCAAATTATTCG
>PNEQ01028398.1:0-41173 GCA_003012365.1 Medauroidea extradentata
TATTCGCACTTTTAAATCTACATTTTCAAGCAACAATGATTCTTCATCGCTAGAGGAAGACATTCTCGCAATGAGAGTTGAAAGCTTACTAAGCTTTATTTGTGAACACCCAACACTAACCGCAAGCGCTTGCAAGTGCTGGGAGCAAGCCTTACGAAACAAGTACCTTGCAACCAGCTTTCTTTGTGAACGCACCCTACGAACAGCTGATAAACTCGAGGTTAACTGCACGGCGAAACGCTTAACAAGTTTAACCGAGATTAAATCTCGACTAATCGAGACTAAATAGCATAACGTCACCCTAATTGTAAAACCTCGTAACTCCATTTTGTATGACTGCATAAAGAAAGAGAGAAAAATCAGTTAACATTTTCTGTGGTGAAATAAAATATTATTTGTCATAACATTATAATAAAATAACTCTGTATATTTACTTTTAACCCAATTTTAGTCCTACCATATTGTTAAGATGATTTAAAGAGACAAAAAATCAAAACACAACAAAAATGGAGATATGAGGTTTTACAATTAGGGTGACGATAAACTTCGCTGACTAAACCAGTTTTTAAACGCATAGCTCTTCAAAGCAATTAGTCACACACAAAAAAACTTCTGTATTCTTCTCAGTTCCCATCGATGTTTCGTCTAGACATATGTTTGTGACGTCGCAATCGTGTCGTCCTGTTTTGTAATATATTCTTCGTTTTAGTTACTCTCTGTGCTGTTTTATTTTGGTGTCCTAAGTTTTCTTAGATTGCTTTGTTTTTTTCGCTTTGTTATTTATTTTAACATTGTTTCGTTTATTTGTATTTATTTATGTTTAGGGACGAAAATATTTCTCCAGCAACTTGTTTCCATGTCTTAGTTCCACTTCTGCAGTTCTGCTTCTTTGCTATTGACATAGTCTTACGTGTGTCATAAGATTGTAAAAAGTATCCGTTAAAGTTCTAAATGTTTAGGAATAAGGTAATCTATTACGACAAAATTTAAATAAGGTTAGTTAAATGGATTATACTGATTTTTAAATTTTAGGTGTGCAGTTTCTAAGCAGGGATGAGGCATTTATATGCATTAACTTAATCGCAAATAGTTATATTGTTGGTGTACTGTAGTGAAACACAAGAGTTCAACTAGACCAAAAGCATTACAATTTATTATTTGAGTTACTGTACACATAATTTGTACCGTATAATGTGTGTGTGTGTGTGTCTATATACATATATATATATATATATATATATATATATATATATATATATAATGGCGTAAAAAGTATCAAATAACTTAAAAAAATTGTCCCATAAACACTAATAACAGGTCAATTCTTGAAATTTTTTTTTTGTTCATCTCACCAGAAATTATTTCAGGACAGTTATCGAATTAGCCAATAATTCTTCAATTTATATTTTCCAACGAAGTTATATTTACAATATACAATCGTGTATTGTAACTGCACCAATATTTTCAAACCCTTAGATGCCGTAGTTAAGAACGAAAACGTGTTACACATCCAAATAGTACATTAAACGGCAACCACTTCTGCAAGATAGCGCTTTCTGTGTTTCTTCTTAAAGTCCATTTTCAGCGCTTTGTCCTTTATTTTCACTACAGCCCCAGAAGATGATTACTTTTATTTTATCTTCAAAGGGAGTTATTTTCCCTTTCGCATCGCGACTAGCGAGTCGTGTTAAAGGTTTTTTTTTATGTCTCGGCTTTGTCTCGAGGACACGAAGAACCCGCCTTGCCCTCCAACCACGGCCCATGTGCCTTCTCTCGTTCACTAAGGGCAGCATAGTGTTTGTAAAGTGTCTTCACGAGACCCTCGTGTTCTATCGTCGCCGCTGACGGACGCCAAGTCAGAGGAGGAGTGTCTGGGATGTTGGGAGTACATGGAAGAACTTGGCACACACATCCTTGCAGCTTCCCAAGGGAACATAACCTCCCCTTTCCCCCTTCATTCATCATACAAACCGTCACGCGTTGCCATGGAGATACAGAAGCCTCCGTGACCGGATGATGGAGAAGACGTGTTCCATCTGTCGCCACTTTCCCCAACCGACTTTCTCCTGAGATGGAAAGTGCGCCGGCCAGCGAATTTTATTTCCGTTCCACCGCGGAGAACAAAGAAAGACATAAGTGAACCTCTTCCCAAATCCCTTTTGGATTTTTTTTATTACTTACGAAAAAGAATCAACACTTAAAAATTTGACTTGCCGCGGAGAATGCTTACACGGTAGAGAGGCCAATCTCTGTGTAAAGACATAACACACGTAAATGACCACACACAAAAGTTCGTGGCCAAATGAATAACAGATTATGCTCTGCTATGTATAGGAAAGCGAAGTTTAGTCTGCTACCAAATGATAACTCGAATTTGGCATGTCTCTACTCATTATGTGTTTGACAACATTATAAAGAAACTGGTATAAAGCGATAAAATTTAAATTTTGAATATGGATAGATATCTAAAGTAGTGTTAAGGGTTCATTATGGCTGACTATATAAATGTTTAATACTTTGCAAATTCATTGCTACAGTTGTAAATTTCAGTTGTGTATATTGTTGTATGTTCATAGATTTTGAGACAGAATATCAAATTCGAGCTCTAAATACGGATTAGATGCTTCTGTTAGGCCTGTCATGTAGGAATTTTTCAATAAATTTCGAATATTTTTTCGATGATGCAAGCAAAATTGTATGAAATAATTTCATAGTCTTGTTCGAATTCTGTATATTTTACAGCTCCGTGCCATTTAATTTTCAAAAGACGACTAATCATACGTTGATAAGCATAGGCATTGTGTCATACTTCAAAAGAAACCAGGACCTATTCAAACCAAATAATGTATTTCAAAGTTCATAAACTCGAACACAAAATTCTGTACAATATAAATCTCTATGCCATGCATTTGGGAAAAATTGCGTTAAATGAATTACTATATATTACTATGATGTTTCAGAAAATGTAAGACAGTTTCAAAAAAAAATTTAATACTACAAGCAATCCTGGAACGTATTTAGCTTGAATTTCATTTTGCTTCACAACACTGTGCAAAAATAAATATGTTTATCGTAGGTATGAAATTATTCTAACATTTACCGACTAATTTGGCAGGTAAGGAAATCTGTAATACGGTATGTTATCGCGTATGAGTTCAATGTGTACTATTTATTTATTACACTACATAAACTACTCAAGTTTCGACATAATATCTCAGAAGTTAACACACCGAACCCAGGTTACATTACCAAGTAAACACACTGTAAAGAAGTAATATTATAACATTTGTTTTAAAAATCTTTCTGACTTATTTTCTAAATAGCTGTAGCATGTGTATTTTACGTACAAATTTAACGATAGCAAAAAAGAATATGTCAGCTAAATACAAATAAATTACTGACAAAGTATCATCATGGCGTCGTTATGTAAAGCAGTATTCCACAAGTGATTATAAGATATATCATACAAATGTGTACCTCGGAGACATAAAAACCACCGTTTTAAGTATTTTCTAATGACATTTAATACAATGTCTGTGCTTTGTCAAAACCCCAAATTTTTGGGTAGTGAATCACACTCTTCAAACTGCTCTTCAGAAAAATATGATTTTTGAGACATAGTGTCTTAAGCTTGCGAGGTACACAATTATCTTATAGCACATAATTATTGTAAAATAGTTCACCGTTTCGTGCCGAATTTAGTGAGTAAGATATTATGAAACTTATTGATTACTTGGTTTGCAATATTTGGAAATATTTTTTTCATTTAATAAAAAACAGTTATCGGCTGCCTTCATTAGAATTCCTCCCGTGAAACAAATTGCTGGAGGGACCATTACAACGCAGGAGCGGAATGAATGCGTGCGTGGATAAAGCTGGATAACCCGAATAAAATCAGCCTGCATCAGTAACTCCATCACACTCACACATGCGAAAACCGGGAGCGACCATGCAGGGAACTGAATATGGACCACGTTGGTAATATGATTACTGGTTAATCATTAGGCCTCCATGAATTAACAGTACTATGGACGTTCACGTGGCAAAATTCATGTTATAATTGCACGGCATGTAGATCGCTTTATAGAACTTACTTGTGACTACATTTTACACTTGCAAAATTTTTTTTTAACTCTCGTACTTTTCCCATAGTGACATGACAAAGTCAAAATTTGCAAATTACGAGAACATAGTGATAAGAAAAACGAAGTGTGTTACACGAATAAAATAATTTGCACTGAAATAATATATTATGAGAATGGGGACAGTTAACTCCATGTAGCCTATGGCAATTTAAAAAAAATACTAAAGGAAAGTTGAAATTTTAAATCTCTCACTCGAAGGCAGCACATTACGAGGCGATAATCGTTTCGTGACAGTATCAGTGATGACGAGACAAAGTAAGCATCGTTGACTGTCGTTCGGATAGAGCGAGAGAAAAAAATTGCATTGTGGAATTGTTGGTAAGATTATGTTTCGTGTGATGGAATGATGCGGGAAGTATACTAGACTGCAGGAAGACGAATTCTTTCTTCAGTGTAAATAAAAAGAATGCTACACATTTAAAAGAATGTTCGTAAATGACTGACTAAATACGGTAACTGTTTTTGTTATAAAGAAAAAATTTAAAAA
This sequence comes from Medauroidea extradentata, assembly GCA_003012365.1. Taxonomy (NCBI): domain Eukaryota; kingdom Metazoa; phylum Arthropoda; class Insecta; order Phasmatodea; family Phasmatidae; genus Medauroidea; species Medauroidea extradentata. Next base: position 4,633 of record PNEQ01028398.1, read on the forward strand.
GCTTGTGTTGTATTTGTACAAACACGATGAGAATTGTAACTGCTAAGCGTACAAATTGCAAATTAAATTGTGGTCATCATAACATTTTTTTTTGTGGTCTTGGCTATCTTGTAAATAATGTATAGTATTAATTTGTTTTGATTTGTTATACCATACATCACAATAAATATAGTGACGCCTAAGGTAAAATTTTTCAACATAATACAATTAGTTTTATACACTTATGTGGAGTGTTTTTGTTATAAATCTGGTTCAATCTAAACGATAAATCGAGTTTTGTAGATTTGTATTTTCCAGTAGTCCGTCTTTCTTATTCATTTGTACTATCAGTGTAGCATAATCAACTATTTGTAAGGAAAACAAAAATTATTTACTAAAAATTTTGTGTCTAAAACCTGTATCTGAGAAAAAATGTGTATTAGGAAATGATTTCTACCCGTGTTCGGTAAACGAAACCAAGTTATACTATAGTATCAACAAGTGAAAAATATAATGCCATATTTCAAATTTTAGTTCAGTAATCTGATTAAGAATATTTACATTTGACCGTTGGCGCCGTTGACTATGTTGTGCTTGACGAGTTCCGTTGCATATTGAAAATTATGAGCTAAGGATTAAACCGTTCAAGACGGTTTACCTTACTTACGTGACAGGTCAGTACATAACATCAGGAAATTTACAATTGAGTACTACTTCACTAAGTAATTGTTTGAGCTTTACAAATGTTGATAAACCTGAATATTTTTAAGGTTTTATTTGGGTATAATGTCCATTTCGACATTAAAAACACACTATGGCCATCTTTATTAGATCTTAAGGTATGTCAAAGAACACATTTTTATTGTGATAGCCTGCCATTGAGATCTGTATTGCTATTAAATATGTAAAATTAGTTACTCTATTATGCCTTTCCTATTTGCAGAAAAAATTAAAAAACGTCATCCTACATTTGAGTAATTATTAAAAAATGTTCCTTTCTATGTTGGATAACCTATACTTCCGTCGGTAAAGTTCCAGTAATATATTTGTTACACTGATAACCACAGGTGATTTTCGGTTGATACACGCCTCTCGAAGTCATTATTTTCGTGCTGGCTTTCGTCACGTGCATTTCCGCCCAAACGGCGCGGTGGAAATTAAAACCGAGGGCCGCAAACGGCGGCTGATAATTTATTTAACGAATTTTAATATTTCAGCATAATGAACTGGTCGGACGCGCGCAGGGCCCGTTAATAGATAGCTGGGGCGAATTTAATTACGCGGCTGTGTGAGCGCGGGAAACTGCAAGGGTGGTTGCTGAGTTGGGGGGGGGGGGGGGGGTACGCCGCAATGAACACTGGGTAGAGAGACAAGGCGGTTAATTTGCGGCGTTGTGCCAGCCCTGCGGCGGGGTTGCCACGACGTGACCCCGCTGCATTGTTCGCGCCGACGAGCAGTTGCAAAAAACATAGAAAGCCTGAAACAAAGTAAACAACGGCTCTTGACGTCCATTGTGATGAAAAGAATGCGCAGTATCGTTTGACTTCCAAAAAAACAGCGGTGCTGGGCTTTTGCGCAGGGATTGCGTTGGCTTAAGCCTACGTGTCGAACGTATCACCGCATCAACCTCTATTTTGTCCGTTATCATTTTACGCGCTGCAGTGCTGCCAATCGCAACAAACCGACTATAACTCGGACAGTAAAAATATTCAATTTTAATATTTACCCGGGCACAACTGATATTAAAACAGTTTTTGATTTACGCCGTGTGTAAACGGGAAATCTCGGATTTTTCCAAAACTAATAAACGATTCAAACCCCAGCGTTATTTATTTCTCTCAGATTCGGAGAGAGATAATCCCTGAAAAACTTCGAGTACTTTCGACACGTGAAACATGGCAGTACAAAATCGTGTATCAAACGGTATGAGAATATTTTGAAAGGACAGTCAAGGACTTGCAATATTGTGAATTATGCAATACAAGGAAATGTTGTATTTACAACCCGCTGGAAAACATTTTTATTAATTAGTACGGAAATAATAGAGAGATTTATCGTAAAGTGATGCATTTGCTATAGTTGACGAATTTTGGAAAGTAGCTTTTCGTTCTTGTATGTAGTAATTTCTTTAAATATTTTGTGGAAAGGAAACACAATTTTTACACTCCTTGGAATAACCAGTTAGAAATAATTAATTTAGCCAAATGTTAAGGACTGCCATACCTAGCCATTGCCTAAACTGCTAGACTACATAATTAATTAATTTGGTTTCTCTCAAGGCTTAGGCACGCAATAAATAGAGGTTGGTTTCCAAAAATTCGAACCCTGGGGGGGGGGGGGGTTATAATGTGGGGAATTGTGTTTTCTATAAATCATAGATGTAGTTTCAATCCGATTGTCAATCATCGTGGTTTTCATTTTAATGGGGTACTCATGTAAGTACATATAAAGCAATTTTATGATTTCTCGAAATTCTAAATTTAAGTGTATGAACAAACGTGAAATGTATTTGGAGTTATTCCTCTACTTCTAGCAAATTTTTACACATAAATTTGAATTTGTATTAAAAATTATAACTACGGTATGAAGTACTATAGTTTTATATCATGCTCGTTTGCGTAAATTACCGAAAAGTTATATTTCTCGTTATAAAATGTATTTGTACTGCAAGTCTAATTCTAAACCTCTAATACGAACGTTGCACCTAATATCGCCGTGATGATTATTTAAAATAATTTTAATGAAAACAATTTGGTGCAAAAAAAAATACTTCATATAACAATAGTTACGTTACTGGAGGAAAAAATCGGTTTAATTTACATAATTTGCAATAAATACTTTGGGGAAGTTAACATGCAAAATTATTAATTCAATCATAAAAATATCATTGGAAAACAAGTCACATTTAAGACTTGCTAAAGAATTAAATTGTAAAAAAGTCCACATTCAAGCAATAAAAATTATTGTCCTTCGGAGTGTTGATTATATAATACTATTACTTTACGTATAATTGGAATAACGAATGGAAATAAGAATTGTAACACAAAAATTGCTATTGAGCAAAGTAGCAAAAATAAGTTAATATTTTTGATACTTTTGAAAGAAATGGGGTTCCGAGCGATGCCCGTAAATATTATAAGCGAACCTTAAAAACATATTTACGAAGGATTTAAACACACCAACGGACACAATTAAATATCAGCGGGCAAGCACTGCAATGCGGTGTGCAAGTAAATTCGTATTGCGTAATAGGGAAGATAAATGTGTAACTTAAATTTGAACCTCTCTCGCGAGTTTTCCTGCATTTCCTCCTAATCCATTTGGTGCAAAAACGCTTTCTCACTCGACAGTATTAGTGTGCTAAAGCTAATTCCATGATTAAGAGATGGCATTCACCAGACCTGCCTCAACGAGCTGGGCTTGGGAAGGGGAATTAGGATAAGGAGGGGGAAAGGTTTATAAGGAAGAGACGGGAGAAGCAGAGATATCTAGCGGATACGGGCGGAACTTGCAGTGCTGTTTTAAAGTAGATGAACCTGGCGTGGCCTTAATTTCTACGCTTGTTTTAAATACATGCTGACATTTCACAATTAGCTCCTCGCATTTGTTTTTTGATAATACGTATCTATATCGCTCTTCCAGACCAATAGGGGCACAACTCACAATGTGGACACATTGTTGCGATATTTTAACATGTATTTATTAATACGCGTTTTTTTCTGCCTTGGTCGTTTGTCTATTTTGTACAAATTGTGTGATCGATTTGAAACTAAATTTCTGATGCTGCTAGAGACTTGAAGCTTCAAACATAGCTCAGAACTAGGTAAGAAGGGCTATAAGTAGATATGGTGGTTTATCGAAAGAAAACCTGACTGTTTGCTGTATTTCAACACACGTTCAGCTTGCCAGAAGATTACTGGCTTTAGCTTGTACTTGGAGCTGTTACACTATTTAAGGCCTCGCTCTCTAGTTTAGCAGTGGTTTCGAAAATATTTTTTTTTTGTAACACAAATTAATACAAATATCAAAAGTTCCTTTGACAGTTGTAACACTTATATATCAATGTTTGTATATGAATTTTTCTGTTGCAATACACCAAACTGATTTTTAGATTTTTGCCCCCGAAATAGTACACATTTTGTTGTGAAAATACTCCAAAATGAAGCAAAATAACTTTTTGCTCGCAAAAGGTACATTATTTTTAAAAATTCTCTGCCAAAATTGTGTATCGTATGACTATACACAGTCTCAAATTTTTTCAAAGCATTTGGTTACAAAATATTTGAGTTATTTGCAATTGTTTGAAATAAACGAGATATCATGACCTTAACTCAGCCAATAAGGATCCTGATATTGTAATATTTTGTGCCTGTTATTGGACTGCAGACAGATATGAAATATATCACCAATTCATATTCCTACGTTGCAAGAAACTGCAGCGTTTTGAAGGGTACGCTGCCACAATCTATTTTCGCGATATAGGCTACCATAATCTCTAAATACAAGGTGAATAAATTGTGAAACACTTTTTCTTAAATAAATGTAATACCTACTATGTTAAATTAAATTCCCAATGAGCAAGAGATGAAAGATTTATCTTATCAATGGTTGGACGACAATGCAATACAAAGAGGAAAATTTTGGAATACACATTTACATGAAAAATATACCATGGTAATCTAACGTCCCGGTGAGCGAGAGTTTTGGAACTTAAGACACAGCTCAAAACTGGGTGACAATGAACTCAATTTTTTGTTCGTGTGTTTGTTTATATTTTCGGAGCAAACTTTGCTTGTTTAAAATCGATTGCATAGTTTCACCACACAAGATTAAAAAGAAGAAAATAATTTAAATTAATTAACAAACCACTATTTTAAACGGACTAAAAAGTACGAAATAATTTTTATTATATCAAAATACTTGTAAGGTATAGAACGAAAAATGTGGGGCTCATACAATAAATGAATTATGCACCTATCGTTCATCTAAGTCACAAATAATTTTAAGGACTGCAAATTATATGAAGATGTGCGAGTGAGTTCTCAAAAACATTACTTTATACCTACACTCCAAATTATATAATGTTTTGCATGTGCCCTACGTTTTTCGTTTTATATCTTACAAGTGTTTTAATAGAAGAAATATTTTCTAACCTTTGAGCCTGTACCAAAAGAAATTGATTTACTTTTGTAATTATAATTTTTTTAATAATGTCAAGTCTAAGCCTGCCTTCTAACGTGGCTACGGCACACAAAAAAATTGTGCACATTTTAAACGAAAATCTTGTAAGCTAATATCAGAGCATTATCAGTCAGGTAACTAAAATGAGATGTCAGAAACCTTTCAAAATAGTATACACATTGTGAATACCTTTACGAACTAATTAAATAATCAATTTTAATGAGCAAATTTTTCTATTCGAATCAAAATAAACCTAGGAGACCTGTCACATCTTGTAAAACAAAAAGAATTGTAAAATGAACCAGATATTAGCTGTAAATACACAAAATTTGTTTGTAGATTTACGGAAATGTTTGTAAATACACAAAAAAAATTTGAAAAATACAAGTTTTTATTTGTAAATTTCTCAATGTAATGCTGTATTGTTACAAAAACCTCTTCTGGAAATAAGTTTCATATGAAAGCATCTTTTTTTTTGTAAAAGTAAGAATTTTCTTTTTACTGTGTATAGCTAGGACACAGACTAAATAGTAAAACAGATGTGAACTGACGTGGCGGCTCGTTTGATAGGGCTAACTTGGCCGCTTATTGGCTGCCCGAATCTATTGATACCATCGCCGTGTCTGTTTGGCTCCTGTATGTTACGGCAGGTTTCCTATTGGCCTGGCTGCCAGCTAGTAGCGCAGCCGCCTTACTCTGATTGGCGGGAGGTATTTACGCCGTGTTGCTGGCCAGGAACGCCATTTTGCAGGCGTGTGTGACTGAGTTCGCTTAGGTCCCAGCTATTTCACTTCTGTATTCCTAAATATTCTGTGGCTAGAGATATACAAAATTCGCACTTATTTTTGGCAAACCAGTAGATAACTGAAAATGTCGATAGTTCATTGGTCTATATGTTAGATTCGACTCCCCTGTGCGTAGTCAAGTCTTTATCACTTGCCCATCAGCTGTTTCTCACTACAATAACAAACAGTAAACGAATGGACAGTGCTTGAGTATACAGCGGAGTTGATCATACGAATTTTTCTTTCCTTACAGATCTGTAAACATTCAAACGGCTCCGTTGGCTGACATTGTCGAGGTATTTATGGAGACAATTTTCCGACAAATAATCAACTGTGTCACGGTGGTGTTAACAGCCTGCTGTAAATAAGTATGTAAATTAACATTGTGCGAGAGTTCCCGACCCCAGAGTGTAGTACCCCGGATGAAATCTTACACTTGGGCACATAGAATGAGGCCCTGCAGTACACTGACTGAGAGATTTGGTCAGCGCTTAACATCGAGGTCTTTAGCGCTGGTGAGGAGTGACACGAGGCGAGTATGGAGCAGCACTGGAATGAAAGGGCGGGATAAAACGAGAGATCCCTGAGAAAAGCAGCCGACCAACGGCATCGTCAGGCACGATTCCCACATGCAAAAATTCGGGATAACCGTCCCCGCCGGGAGTCAAACCCGGACCGCCTTGGTGGGAGGTGAATGATCTGATCACTCGGCCACCGCGAAACCGTCACGCTAGAGATAGAATTAATTTTTCTGTTCTCGGACGTAAATAAGAGTCGTGGTGGTTGGTTGTGTGTCTTTGAACAGAGAAGCTTAGGTGTCGATCGTTTGACTGTACCACTGATAATAAAATTACTGTGACACTATACGTCTGTGATCAATGGGTAGAAGCATTAGAGTGCGTGGTAGATAAATAAACGCTGAAAACGTCAATTGTTTTCTACGCGATTCAATGCATAGCTGAACGGCTATGGTGCGCCCTGGCCATATGGGACTGAGAAGGAAAAGTGGCATCTTCTCCGGTGTGAAGATATGTAAGTGGTTTCCTGTTAAGCCTACGGCAGTGATTCCGAACACTTGTTACGCTACTTGACTGAGCCAGTAAGAATCCCAATATTGAAACATTTCTAGAGGTACGTCAATTTCGCGGATTCATCTGGCAGCAGCCTAGACTTGTCAGTCTAATACACCCACTGGCCACAATCGATTATCTATTGGTAGGGACCCTTGTTTTTCGCGAAAAGAATTTTGCCACAGTTTGTTTTAGTGCCTTACGTGCACATCTGCAATTCTGCTTCACAGGTATTGGCAGCGTGTCTATGCGAAGAGCCGCATCTCATTTGACTGAGCCAATTACAATAACATTCATTCAACGCCACACGTCTGTTATTTGCCGGAAGAAGCCCAAAGCTCGTGAGAGCTAAAATATCCAATCACTGACCACGAAGCAGAACTGCAGATGTGCACGTAAGGCACTAAAACAAACTGTGGCAAAATTCTTTTCGCGAAAAACAAGGGTCCCTACATATTGGTAGAGACATGCTAAATTCGCGTTATTTTCTGACAGCTGACTAGACTCCACGTGACTATAGGCTCGTTCGACGTCTCCCGCTGGCCGATATTGTCATGACTTGCCGCGGAGAATGCTTACATGGTAGAGAGGCCAGTGTCTGTAAAGACGTAACACACGTAAATATCAACACATAAAAGTTCGTGACCAACTGAATCGCGGATTATGGTCTGTTATGTATAGGAAAGTGAAGTTTAGTCTGCTACCAAATGATAACGCGAATTTTGCATGTCTCTTTCTATTGGCTTATGACAGTACAAGCTGGTAGCAAGCGATAGCACTTCGCACTGTTTCCTTATTTACTACTGGCGTGCAGTAGTCAAACGCGTGTCTTAACAGACGCCAGCAAGTCACAGACATGACAATGAAGTATACATAGAGATGACTGATTATCGCGGGAAAACTTGACTTTTTGCTAGGCTTCAACATACGTTTAGCTTATGGAAAGATGATTGGCTTTCGCTTGTACGTGGAGCTGTTCCCCTATTTGACAGAGCCAACAAGAACCCCGCTATTGTAATATTTAATGCGTGTTATTGGTCTGCAGACATCTTCGTTGTGTTAGTGTTTTCATGGCTATGTTGGCGCAAAACATTTTCGCGATATACCATCATCTCTAAGTATACATAATTGGCGTTCAACTTGACCCGGAATGTATCTGTGAAATTTACGTACCTCTAAACATTTCATGTCTGTTGTTAGTCTGCTAGTGTGTCAGACATGTATGACCCAGTCATACATTTTGCGAGAAACTACAGTGTTTTCAAGGGTATATTGGCACAAAATATTTTCGTGATATTCCGTCACATCTAACCATAATCTCTAAGAATGGGTATTAACGATCATACAGGACACAGCCTATAGTTTCAATTTGCTGTGACTGAAGACACGTTACTGGAGAAACAATTCCTCGCCTCTTAAACGCTACTGGCTGGTTCGTGTACCTGTACCCGGCAGTCAAACGGTTGAACAGATGTTCAGGGTCGTTTAGACATTGCCCAGTACCACTTCCCTTGTAACACATCCATGCCTCGCTGCTGACTGGCATCGTGTTTTTGTGAAGTAACGACGCCAATTTGACTGAACCAATCAGAATACGTTTTCTGCAACAATGCACGTCTGTAATTTGTCGGTTGAACCCCAACACACGTGGGAATTGAAACATCCTACAACTGCTGTTTGTGATGTATGGCACTGAACCAAACTGGAGCCGAGCTAGAGGAGGGGGCAGTGGTTTGGGAAGGAGTATGGGTTGTGCCACTTACTTGTAGGACTGGAGCCGAGCTTGAACATGGCCCGGATGACGTGCAGCTCGTGTCGCTCGAACAGCGTCCTCAGCTTCTTGGAACGGATGAGCTGGTGCAAAGTGTCCTGCACCACCTTGCTGTACTCGCGCGAGTCGAACTGTCTGTAGGGCACCACCAACCCGACGTGGTACTTTGTCTTGCGGCCGTCCTGCGGTGCCGCCGCCCCCAACACGGTACTGTTGCCGCCTCCGCGAGCTGCCGCCGCTAGAGCAAGCAACTCGCTCGCCACGATGATGGTCACGCACAGCCTGCCCATCGCCGCCTACTGCATAACCTTTAGCTGTATTGCCAACCTACCCTCCCATCTTTATATTTCCTTCTAGGTACCGTTAAACAATACATTTACAGACCAACAAATAATAATAGTACACTGCAAAATGATTCTTCGACACTCCTATACATACGAATGCAGTGAATAATATACCAAACCAAGGTTAATTCTGTTGCATGTTATGAAGTTAATTGAAATCCATAAAGACGAATTAAGCAAGGTAAAAGTTACCGCCGCTTTATAGTACTTGAATTAAATTTAACTAAGCAGACACGCTAGAAACACTTATCAACGTTATTCTGAAAACAAAAACTGATACTTCTTGTGGACATTTTGCGAAAAAAAAAATTTAATATTGTTTGCAAAATAACAAAAGATATTTTACTGATTGTTTAATTTTTAACCATATGTTACAAAGATATTGGAGGTTTTCGTTGGCCGAGCTTGTAACAATGAGTTTCCTAATTTGAAGTAGTATTAAATTTAGCCAAAGGTTTACGCAATTATATGCGAGAGCTTGCAGCCATTTTGAAAATAATTAGAAATGTTAGCACTCACCATGAATATCAACTGCAGCACGTGATTCTGTGTTCAGAACTATGTTGAAAATATAGGTCAGTAATAAAGTGTTACAGGCCTGGATTTGAAGACAGCGACTTGAAAGTTTAAACCCGTTCAATAAAAATTAAGCTGTCTCATTGGTACGACTGGGGGGCGATGGGTAACGACCCAAAAATTCCATGAGTCAGTGACCTGTCGGAAGGGCTTCACAGTCTTGTGTGCACTGTGTCTTCAGCTACTTGTACGATGCCCAGTGCTCCACTGAGTTGCAGTTGTGCATATGACAAGGTAGAGCGGCAGTCAGTGAGTGATGTTACGCAAGTTTGTTACTGGTTTCAAGTCCTCATGTACGAGTGCTGTACACTGTAACAGAATTTCCAAACTATCGCCTGTGTGGAGGAGTTTCAAATGTAACGCCAGTCTAAATGAATGAGATTAATTTTCGCGCTTCCAGTGATGTGTAAACCCTTCTGTCGCTTTCGTTGCCCGTCTACACGGCTGATAAAACGTTTTCATCAGAGTTGTAATTAAAAATTAAGTAAACCGACTCACAGGATACTAAATATCGAATCGAATAGACCAGTTGAAGTTTCTCACATCCCGTCAACAACTAGAGAAGAGCTGATGATCTTCAAACGGCTGAACATATTTTCTTGTATCATAGCTAAGAACACTCCTGATTAAGTCACATTTAAAAATACTAAATCAAAATCGGTCCAACCGTTTAGGAGCTACGATGCTACAGACAGATACACAATTATATAGTATACACGGTAAACTTATGACACCCTTTTTTTTTTTTGCCTCGGGGGTTAGAAACCCATTTCTTTGCAAAATTATAGTATGTGTTCCTAATGGACCTGCTCACGAAAGGCACACACATTTCAGAAGTGTTTTATGTAATACTTTCTAGCCATCATACACATTGAAAATACTATGTGATTACTCCAACACGGTTAAACACTACTGTTTCCCAAAATCTGCTGTTAAAAATACACAAAATAAATTAAATGTTCTGCGTTGCAATATAGTGCTGACTTTCAAGAAATATAATAATAGGTAGAGCCAAGATTTTGTCGCGAAAAGTTTTTTGCAACATTTTGTTTCAATGTCTCGCGTGCACGTCGGCAGCTCTGCTTCACGGTTATTGGCAGCACGTCTTCGCTCAGACACGGCCCCTCATTTGACTGCACCAATAACAATGAGGCTATTGTGACGCAATACGTCTGTGATTTGTCAGTAGAACCTCAAGTCACAGTTAAAACGTCCAATCACTGGCCATGAAACAGAGTTGCGGATGTCAACATAAGGCGTTGAAACCAAATGGTGCAAACATTTTTCGCCATAAAATCGTGGCTCTAATAATAGGGTCGAAATTTCGAGTTGAGAGTCTCTAGTTGCACAACGGAAACACTGTACATCAGGTACGTGCTTTGCACATAGGTAGATACCGAAATTTCGCGAATTCATTTGAGAAGGTGATAGATTCCAAAACTCTTTAACATGTTAATTACTTTCGCAATTGGGTTACTGTAACTCAAACTCTTCCTTGACGACTGTGAACCAATAGCAGACCTGCATGTAAGCACTCACTGACAGCCGCGCTACCTTGTCACATGTACAACTGTCCACTCACTGTAGCAGCAACCAATATACAAGTATCTGAAGACATCGTGTATACAGGACTGTGGAGTCCAGCCGGCTGGTCCTTGAACCTGCGAAATTTTAGGGTATCGACACACAAAAAAGATGGGGCATTGCATCCTTCTGATCTTTCTTCTATTTCCATGCTTCTAAAGCACAAAACAATTCCATGCAAGCAATGCCCGTGTTTTATGAGAAGAAAGCGAGGTGAAGAGCATAGTATATTTAAGAATAATCGTGTCAAATTGAGTACGTTAACCGAGAGTATATGGACCCTAATCTTTTACTCAAGCTAACGTTATCAGCTCACTGATTTCCCGCTGACATATTCAAACCATATAATTGGGTCTGTATTTTGTTGTTTCTTTACTATTGGCGTAGAACCTTCCAGGAGGTGTCAAATACGTTAAGAGGCCGTTTCAGTCTATGCAACCCGCATTAACCCCATACAAATCAAGGCCAATCTTACCATTGCTATTGTAATAAGAGTATTACACGTATCAACATTATCTTCGCGTTTTATGAAAGACACAGTTGTTCTGATTTTCGCTGGGTTCGCCGAAGTCAAGTACTCTATAAGTAGAGCCACGATTTTATGGCGAAAAGATTTTTGCAACATTTGGTTTCGATCCGTCATGTGCACACCTGCAGCTCTGCTACATCGTCTGTGATTGGATGATTTTACTCTCACTTGCCTTGGCAAATTATAGACGTACAGACTCACAATAATCTTATTCTGATTGGTGCAGTCGAATGAGAAACGTGTCTGAACATAGACACGCTGCCAATAACCTTGAAACAGAACTGCCGATGTGCACGTGAGTCATTGAAACGAAGTGGGGCAAAAATCTTTTCGCGACAAAATCGTGGCCCTATCTATAAGTTTCACAAAACTTTTTTTGTGTTAGTTTTTTAATGCAACCGTTTGTTAAACTTAATTTTTCAGAACGCAACGAAAATAAGAACGACTGTATCTTTGACAGAGCGTCAAGAATATGCAGATATGTGTAATACTCTTACCGCTATAGCGAAGGTAATATTAGCCTTTATTTATATGGGATTAATGCGGGTTGCATACACGCACCTGGAACACTGCCTAAAAGAAAACTCGAATGTATCATGTCCCTAGAAATCGGGCATCTATGCTGAACCTGCAACAGGATTGTAAGTATACCTCTATTCCATCATTCCATCATACTTCAACCAAGTGTAAATGTGTTATCATGTTGGGGACTTCGAGAAATTTGTTTACCGTTTTCATATTCGATGTACAAAACACAGATTTTTTTTTCAGTTATATATAACTTTTATTTCTATGGAAGTATACGACTATTTTTTTTTCCCTTGTTAAATTGTGTTATTAGTTTTGTCCACTGAATCACGCAGTATATTTTATAGCCACAATGATGACAGATTTTATAATTATACCAGACTGCATATATAATTACTTTAATTTCGATATCGTATCATTAGGGCTAGGAAAAATTCGCGAGTTCATTGACCAACATGCTAGAATCCAATGTCCTATGCATACTCAAGCCCCGTCTATTCGTTCATTGTCTGCTGTCTGAATGAGTAGCAGGTAATGGACAAATAGTAGGACTTCGGTATACACAGGATAATGGATCCTAGCATGTTGGTAGTTGAACTAGCGAAATATTCCTAGCACTAAACACGGTATTTCTAAAATTCTCTGTGATTTAAACAAACGAAAATAGAAAATTCTAGAAGCTTTACTTTTGACGAATTTAAACCTGTAAAATATTTCGTCACATAAATGATTTATAACGGAACACTGTGCGATATTATTGAAAAGCGGATAGAAGAGTTTTAAAGAAACCAAACTACGCCGCGAGTAGAATAGTTCTTGAAATACTTGTAAGACGGTTTTATTTAAAAATAAAATGCCTTATTAAGTATGTATTAAATGTGTTTTATTGGTATAAGTTAAGCACGCAAACAAGTTTGCCAATTGGGGAAAAGTTTTTTTTTGTTCCCATTAAATAACCCTAAATTTTTCAACTATTTAACGGACACCTTGTTTTATTATTTTCTTGGTAATTTTAGATTTTAGCATTATAATATGTGAAATCGTATCGCCAAGCGCATACATTGCGTTGTCTGCGAGATAATTTTACTTTTTTTGCGAGCAAAAATGTATTTACTGGTGTGTAAATCATCATAGTTATTTTAACGGTATCTAGAGAGAAACATAATGAAGGTCTGGACGTCTAGTGTTTGATCAGTTCTTTCATCACAGAACAAATCTGTAGGTGTCTCCTTAATGGAAACTAATCAGGTACTGCTTTGCAATCTGAACAACCTACTCTAAACTGTATAACTATATAGCATAAATATTTCATGATGGTTCGACGATAGCTCGTGTGCCTCGCATTAAAATGTACCTTTGCGTGGGCTCTCACCTGGCCATTGAATATTTCTGATTTTTATTTTTTTTCCTTTATATGATTTTTTAGACATGCATGCAAGCGTGGTTTCTCAATACAGAACTGAGCCGATAACGTCTTCATCTCCGTGTAGTTTATGTTTAAAACAATCCTATAGATTTTAATAAATTCCCTTATGTCGACTTGACAAGGCCTATCTACTCTTGTTGCAAAAAAAACATACTGTATTTTCTCTTATGGCGCTGCCGTAAACCTTCTGCCCCATTACACCAAGACGTTTGTTTCGTACACACTGCACGCCTCTTAAATTATTACTAGACACGTTTGTTAGAGATGATGGTCTATCGCGGGAAAATTTGACTGTTTGCTTGGTTTCAACACACATTCAGACTGTGAAATGATTATTGGCTTTCGCTTGTACTTAGAGCTGTTGCCCTATTTCACAAAGGCAATAACAATCCCTGCTAGTGTAATATTTGATGCCTAGGGCTAGGAAAAATTCGTGAGTTTAATGACCTGCATATTAGAATGCATTGTACTATACATACTCAAGCCCCGTCTATTCGTTCATTGTCTGCTGTCTGAATAAGTAGCAGGTAATGGACAAATGGTAGGGCTTCGACATGTATAGGATAATGGAATCTAGCATTTTGGTCGTTTAACTCGAGAAATATTCCTAGTCCTATTGATGCCTATTATTGGTCTGCAGACAGCTACGTTGTGTCAGGCGTATATCACCCAATCATATATGACACAAGAAACTACGGTGTTTTCAAAGGTACGCTGTCACAAAACACTTTCCGATATACCATTATCTCACATTATGGTAAATCGCGAAAATTTTTTTGACAACGCTGTAGTTTCTCGTTAAATGTATGATTAGTCGGGACACTTGTTTTTCGCGAAAAGAATTTTGCACCACTTCGTTTCAATGCCTTTCGTACACATCTGCAGTTCTGCTTCATGGTTATTTGCAGCGTGTCTGTGTGAAGAGCCGTAGCTAATTTGACTGAGCCAATTACAAAAACTTTCCTTCAACACTGCGCGTCTGTGATTTGCCGGAGATTCCCAAGGCTCGCGAGAGTTAAAATATCGAATCACTGACCACGAAGCAGAACTGCAGATGTGCTCGTAAGTCAGCGAAACAAAGTGAGGCAAAATTCTTTTCGTGAAAAACAAAGTTCCCTAATGATTAAGCGATACACTTCTGTCACTCCATAGTTGTCTGCAGACCAACAACAATATTAAAATAGTGAGATTCCTACTGGCTCAGTCAAATAGGGTAACAACTCCACGTACGGGGAAAATCCAGTGAGCTACTAAAATGATGATTGTGCGTTGAATCCCAGCAAACAGTCAAATTTTCTCACCGTAAACCATCATCACTACTTATTACATGATTCCTAACAAAACACATTCAGAGTGTCTTTAATTATATATTATTTACCCTAGAGGTCATGAATTGCTTACAATATATCCATCTGGCTGCTGGTCTTCCTTACAGGAAAAAAATAAATCATTGTGAAATGGACATACATAATAAAATGTTAATTTATAAACCTTCCAAAGCAAAGAAATACAATGCCTCAGTACGAAGGGTACGTCACTGAACACGCCAGAGGACATCGTATGTTATCAGTGCTTAATACATTAATAAGATATTGGCAATTTTTCAAGGCTAATATAAAACAATTAAAATCAAGATTTCTACAATCATAGAAAGTTTTGCCATCTCTTTAGTCAAAATGTTTCCCCGATGATTATTTTATGGCTATAATAATTGACGCCGAAGTTTCGCATATTTCATTTCGACTCAAGGAAACTATTGTATGCATCACTTTCACAAATGTTTGTATAAATAGTTAAGAAAGCATATTACCTATAATAGCATTTTATTCTCTTTTTTCTCAAATAAATTTCAAATATTTGACGCTCCCAATTTACGATTTCATCACTTGTTTACTGACCATGCACTCTTGGCTTTTTACGGATTACGTAATAAAAACCGTACTTTAAATTTGTTTACTACTTTTATTATTCCAAGAACTACTTATTTTACTACTTTTTAAAGAGATCTTGGGAAGCTCAGATGGGTATAACATGTGACTTATTGAAACTATAGATTAACTTTAATCTTCGGTTTAAATAAAATTGAATTTAAAGAAAAAAAAGTAGTGTTATATTTGCACAAAATATTTCATCATCATAATTTATTAAACAAGTGATTATGAATAGCGTAAATATATGATCTTTGAAAGAACTGTGCAATGGGAGTGCATGACTGCATTTATTTGCTTGGACATACTTCACTGCGAAATAAATTACTGTCAAAAGAAAACTAAAAATAAAAATAAGACAAGAAAACATAAATAAGCAGAGTATGCTTTAGTCATCAGAATACATACACAACACGAAATTCCAAAATTGGAATCTGGTCAGACAAAACAAGGAACAAACAGAAAATAAAAGAAATAACAAAAAAAAAAGAGACCTAAGTTGACATGCGACACAACGATGAGACGAAACAAAAACACAAACGGAAATACAGCAAACGACACAACGATGAGACTAAACAAAACACAAAGATGTCGTACACAAACAGAAAAAAACAACAAGCAACACAAACGATGAGACGAAATAAAACACAGTAGTTTTTCAGGCAGACAGTGTTACGACGTTTCGGGAACTGGAATCTGTTGTCGTCATCAGGTAGACACACAGGGTTCAGGAACACGAGGTTTATATCGCAATAGAGTATGTCCAAGTAAATAAATCAAGTCAGCGTAAATATAAAAAAACGGGGAAATTCCTTTTCATTTAGTAAATTTAAATGTCTTACTCAGATTCAAATATATATATATATATATATATATATATATATATATATATATATATATATATAATTAGAATTGTTCATTTTGCGTGAATGTCTCGTGCTGAACGTGGAAAGAGCAGATCTTGTAGACCTATACGTTATATACGTTAACACGTGAGAATATTTTGCTCCAAGCGCAGCTTCACACATATGTACTTGTAACATATTTTCCCCCAAAAAAACACACGCTCACTGCATTCTAACAGTATGCTAGGGAGTCATATGAAAACGTATCCTTAGGATCGTTAATTTATTTTTGTGGCAGCAACATGTTTTTCCCCACGCTCCGTAAATATTCATGACGACTACATGGAGCAGAGTTATTTGAATTTCACCCGGGACTGAAGACAAAAAACCAGGCTGAACTGGAGCTGGTGTGAGGTAAATATGTAAACGGTTTTATATTACATGCGGACATGCATAGATTCTTGTCCTGTATTCAAATGTTGACCTCGTGAATATTTTACGTTGTTTGTTTACACACTGCAATTTTTTGTCCTTTTCAGAGCATAATATCAAATTGAGTTTCCTATAGGAGTGAATATTCTAATAAAAATATAAATCCACGCAGTCTGTATAAATTCAGAGAATGTAAGTGTACTACTGACCGAAAGATTATAAATTTTTGATTTACTACGACTATTTGCAGCAAAACGTTTCATCGTTTACGTATGTAACCCGAGTAGATTAATTACAAGCCAGAATTCCGTATAATTCAGGTGGCTACGAGTTAAGATTAACAATATCAGAAAATCAAACTTACAGCAACCAAAATTCAGCACTGTAAAAAAATTGGTTTTATTCATGAAACGCAAATTTGGTATTCAATCTTAACAATAATGTTAGCGGTAGTAAGCTGAAAATATGAAACTGCGTTGTTTTTTTTTCAGAAGTGTATACGTTATATAAACGGCTATTTGTCAAAAGAATCCCGGTTATTGCTTTATATTTCTATGATATTAACGTAGGTACTGTAATGCATGCAATGTCTAGTTACCAAACATACCTTGGTGTGTTATATCGCGAAGGTTTAAAATAATAAAAGAATTAATTGTTCGTATGCATATTAACTAATTGAAGGAATATTTTAAATACTTAACCATATATTACCACGCATTGATTTAGAAACCTTAAAAATGTTTCACACAAGTCGCTCATTTCAATATTGTACATTGATTTAAGAGACTTTATCTTCAGAACTTTCGACCATGGTCCTTGATCTTCCAGCCTAATGAACAATTTTAAACAGCAAACACAAAAGAAAAATTCTTTCAAAAATATATATCAGTAACAAGAAAAATAATCGCCACTAGTTAAATGATCTACAGGTCTACATAATTTTTGTGCCGCAGATTTTCTGCAAAAAAAATTTACAGCTATCTTGATTAAATGACTTGCGAGCACATCTGTAGTTTTGATTCGTGGACAGTAATAGGTGGAGATGACGGATTATTGCGGGAAAACTTGACTGGTCGCTGGATTTAAACACACTTTTAGTTTACCAGAAGATTACTGGGAACTGTTACCCTATTTGACTGAGCCAATAAGAATTCCGCTATTGTAATATTAGATGCCAGTTATTGGTCTGCAGACAGTTACGTTGTGTCAAAAGTAAATTACCGAATCATATTTGCTGCAAAAAACTACCGCGTTTTCAAAGGTATGTAGGCACAAATCATTTTCCGATATACCATCATTACGAATCCTGTCTTTTCGCGAAAAGAATTTTGCCCCAGTTTGTTACAGTACCTTACGTACACATCTGCAAGTCTGCTTCATGGTTATTGGCAGCGTGTCTGTGTGAAGAGTCGTATCTCATTTGACTGAGCCAAATTTAAAAACTGTCCTGCAACAACACACGTCTGTGATTTGCCGGTGGAATCTCAAGGCTCGTGACAGTTCAAATATCCAATCGCTGACCGCGAAGCAGAACTGCTGATGTGCGCGTAAGGCACGGAAACAAAATGAGTCATAATTCTTTTCGCGAAACACATGGGTCCCTACCCATCATCTCTAGTGACGGTATGTCTTTAGTTCTCATCGTCTTAATCTTCTACCCGCAGATCACAGACGCATTATGCCACAGTCATTTTATCATCATTGGAACAGCCAAAAGAGCGACGCCTCCGCACAAGTGCACACTGCTAATAACCATGAAGCACAGCTGCAGATGTGCACGTAAGACATTGAAACATTTTGGTTGGTATAAAATTCTTTTCAACAAAAATCAGTGGTCTTACTAATGTACTACACACTCTCAGGCCTCAACTGATTGTATAATAATTGCTTCTCCAGTGACCAGAAATATTCACTCCCAACCAGATAGAAGTTGACTCTGTAATTTTATATTTCACTAGCTGACCCGACAGACATTGTCCTGTCTTAACTATGACTATTGAAATCGAATTGTTATAATTAATGTAGATAAATAAATCTCAAGGGCAGTCGCTAAGTGTTTGTTTTCTTTTTTGTTTGTTTTCTTGAAAATCCATGTTTTTCACATGGCCAGTTACATGTCGCCTGTTCCCGTCTCGGAATACCAACAAAACTATTTATATACTAAGAATATTGTATATCATAAAGCATAAGAATAATAAACACACTTTTTTTATTAATTATAACAATTCGATTTCAATAGTCATCGTTAAGACGGGAAGCATGTAGACAACATTATGGAAAACAATGTTCGTATTTGTTTAGCATCCTCAAGGCGTAATGGCTCTGAACTAACTGGGTTGTATGTTTTCTTTATTTATTTTTTATCAATAAAATAACTCCGATAGAAGCAATTGTTTTAAACGATATTCAGATATTTTACATCCTCTTTGTCAAATGTTTATATTGTCCAAAGAGCTAAGGTTAAATTAGAAATAATATTATATGGTTGTTAAGTATTCTTAAATAATTATTCTTAAATTTTCTAATTTTCCTCGCAATTTTTAATTTTTTTATTAGAACCTTCCCTGACAATAACAAACGCAACAAAAAAAATAGTGAAATCGGTCCAGCCGTTCACGCTTGATGGCGTGACTAAGGGAAATAGGGATTAATGTGTGTGTGTGTGTGTGTATATATATATATATATATATATATATATATATATATATATATATATATAGTTCTAGCTTAGGGTTACACTAGCGCTGGCTGGTGATTGAAACACATACAGTTAAATAGCATACCACAGAACCACAGAACCACAGAACCACAGACGATAGAATATTCTAAGCAATGTGCTAGTTCTTTGGTATGTTTTCCTAATGTGCGGCTGTTCTTAGCTGTGTATTTATAGTATACGACTGTTCTAAAGTATGATTTGTAAACACCTGGATAGATTAAAGACTTAAGCCAGCTTAGTCTACTAATTAAACATTCTGAAATGTCAACCTTTGCTCTGAATACCATTTTATAAAATTGGTTTCCCTCAGGCATTATTAGTTGGGACTAGAAGCCATAATACAAAGGTGACTACATTCATTCACCAGAATTCAAAAACTTTAATCTTGCTTATCCAAAAACACCATTTTCTGACTTAAGTCGTTAGTCTACCCAGGTCCTCTGTTATATGAGTTATAACACCCATGCTTCTGATAGGAAGTTTAACACATCAAACACTAATCTCTAGAGACTAGCAAAATTCGCGTTATTTTCTGGAGTAGAGTAGATTCCAGACTGCTGGATCTTGAACCAAACCGGAAATTATATTTCATGGGCGACCACTACTTACATTCATACAGTATGCTTTAGTGAAAGAGGTTGGTGAGATATTTTGGTATTATTAGCCTAAATATTGCATCGAGCATTGTGCTAAAAATTTTTTCGTTTAAAATTTTTCCAATGAAACTACCATCCAGAGTTACAGCAGCTAGAATTTTATAATTTAAGTCGTGTATTTTGGAAGAAGTACAGAGTAAATTATTTTCAAACTTTTGCTATATTTGTTTTTGTTAAAATATTTAAAAGTTTATTTTTTGTTAACGTATTGTAAGAATAAAATGGGAAATATTTTATTAGTAAATTAAACTTTAATAACTGCTTATAAACAAATACAATTAATGTATTCTCATGTATTGTACAATACAAATGAAAATAAGATATAATGCCCAGTTACAACCTACTTCCTAACTTGTACCGCGTTCACGCTCCAATATTTTATTTAAAATACTAAATTACGACATTTTACGACATATTACAATTTAGGGACATTGTTTTGATGTGGCTCCAGTATGTTTAGGTATCTATAATATAAAGCATACTTTCTCTTTATTTGGCCGTATATTTCTTTAGAACCAGATAAATAATCTGCGCCTGAAATATTTATTTCGCTTCAGTGGTTTAATTAACTTAAAATTTACATATTTCTGAACTTGTTACAAACTCATTATTAGAGGCTTGAACCGACGTTTTATGTAGCTAATAAATGACTTGATCCTTGTAAAAGGAAGTTGAACTTCAGTAGAGGTTGTATATTTAACGCCGAGTGGAGTGGCGTACAGAATCAGGTAAATGTAAACTCACACGAAACACGTCACACTCGGTACACAAACGCCGTTAACACTTTTAATTAGCGATTCTCAAAACTTCATTTGTGTACTTCAACTCAGAAATTCGTTCGAGCGATGATGGCCGTTGTCGCCAAAACTAATTTACTCATGGAGAGGGCAACGTTAGCACAAAAACGAGCTAACACACTTTAAAATTTTTTTTTTTCAATACAAATACAGTAAATACTTTTATTTTTAAGCTGACTTCGTTACAACAGTGAGCTCATTAAAAAAAGTCTTTATACTGCTCTACACAATGACAGGAACTGGGAGATGAATCAGTGTAAATTATTACATTTTTGTAAGTCAGTTGGGTTTCGTTTCTTGTATAAAATCGATTTATGCAAATTTGGGCTTTAAAGTGCCACTGTACAAAAACTATTAAAACTAGAACATTTTCATTAGTGTAATAAAGTGTCACAATGTATGTCCATAAATAAACCAAAACTCGTACATACATAAAAATTTCTAAAACCGTTCAAATTCGGTAAGAACTCTCCCATCCCTTTCACGACCACTAATACGCTAGGCTTGTACTGTGTTGTCATTTAAAGGAAATATTATGTATATACGCACATTTAACACTTTTCTAGTTCTAGTTAGAGTTTAAGGGGAGTGTTAGAAAATGTATTGTATTAATGGTTTTTATGCCGTAATATTTTGTTCAAATGGTTTTATCAACATTTTCTCTTCAATAAAACATTGGATATATTCTTGGGAAACTGCTTGGCATAAATATTAATGGAATCTTTCATTAATTTGTCTTGTATAATCAGTGCAAAAGAATGCTTGACAGTTACCAAATAGGTATCTTGCAACGATTCTGCAGGACAAATTAATGAAAGATTCCATTACCATCTACGTCAAGTAGTTTACTGATAAACGTCCTATGCTTTGTCGAAGATAAAATTCTGATAATACAGTTTGAATAAGTGTTATGACTCAAAAACTGTAAATACAACAAAATTGTCTAACACTTTCCCCCTTGACAGAGCAAAAAATTAAAATAATTTAAAAAGTCTAGTGAAACATTGCCTTAAGGGCGCAGTCTACCGCAATTTTCATTATCATTATTTTATTTTGTATTTGTACCAGATATTTTTTTTTCTGGTTTTGGACACAAAATGTGACTAAATTTGGCTGTTATGAATTTTTTTTTATCTCTCATAGTTTTCGCGTAATGGCGTGTTAAAGTCATATTTTGCGTGTTTCCGTTTTAACGACTACACTAAAACCAACTAATATACCAAACTAAAAAAAATCACAGTGGATAAAGACATTGCAGGCTACAATGACATGCTCATAAAATTAAACAATAAACATTACTTGTATTTTTAAAATAATTATTGAACTTTTTAAATTTTTATTTTCAGTTTCAGCAATTTTTAAAATTCAAATAATTTTTATTCTTTAATTTTATGAGCATGTCACTGTAGCCTGCAATGTATTTATCCACTGTGATTTTTTTTTTAGTTTGGTGTATGAGTTGGTATAAGTGTAGTCGTTAAAACGGAAACATGCAAAAATATGACTTTAACACGTCATTACGCGAAAACTATGAGAGATAAAAATATTTCATAAGAGCCGAATTCAGTCACATTTTGTGTCTTAAATACGAAAAAAAAATATCTAGTACAAATAAAAAATTAAAAATGGTTATGAAAATTGCGGTATACCGCGCCCTTAAGGCGAGTCAACTGCAGTTGCGTGCGTCCACAATTTTCTAATAAGCCTTTATTTAGTGGTGTAATGATATAAATGCTTTAGTAATATACGTAGTTTACTCAACAATACTGAACTTAGATAAACTAAGTAATCGTTACTGTGAACACAACACGAAATTATCACTTGTACAAGATCACCCGTAAAGCAAATAACTGACAACGTTCTTACCAACCCGTTGGCCTTGGCATACAGGAATTAATTACAATATTTGGTTTTGACGGATAAAATGTCCTACACTTTAAATTTTGTTTTATTTTTAGATGAAAATTGTGTAAGCTTATCTCTTAACGCTGACCAAATATTACTAAGGGAAGAATGTCGCAAATATTTAAGTGATGAAAATTGTCCAGTTACCTATGCCAACGAATACAATTAATGTCGATAAACTTTTTTGTCGCCATTAATCGGATTTTAATTTTGAAAACAATGATATTGTTACCGGGGTTAATTTTGGGTTCGTTGCGGTTACGAAAATTATATTTAGTGTCGTGTTTTGTTGTGGCTTTTGGGGAAGCTTCAGTGGGGAGAGGTTTAATTGAGCCGGAGCGGTTACATGCCCGTATATCGGGAGTATTGCACAAGGGGTCATCGCTTAGCGCGAAATGCGGATTAATAGTACGTTGTAGATAAATTAACTCTGAAAATTTCAATTATACCTATTCTTTATTCGAAGCCAATGTGGATAAAACACTCAATGGCAATGTTGGATAATGGGATTTAACAACTTTATGAGTAAATATTTATCAAAAATTACTAATTCGTTACGCGTGATCTCTTGCGTCGCAGTTAAATCCACGAGGTTCCATCGTCATAGATTATGCATCAGAAGTTCGAAGCACAAGAAACAATTTTGTTTTAAACGTTGGCTATAACAATTGTCTAGGATTGCTATAATATAATTTTCGCAAATTGGCTTGAAGAAACCTACAGTCATAGATTAATTAATTTATCGTTAAATTGTGTACCACGTCCTCTTAAGGATGTTCATGTGACCAAAAAATATAATTTTATATTTGCACGTTATAGGTAGAGGCACGAGTATTTCGCGTATTAATCTGGCTACAGCCTAGACTTCTCAGACCTATACACACACTGGCCAAAGTCAAATATCCATTGGCTTCTAACCGTAACACGTGTTACCACCACGACTTGTTTCCTTATTTATCACTGGCTTGCAGTCGTCAAATATGTGTTAAAACATGTGCCGTCTGATCACAGAAGGAGTAGTGAAGTATAGATTATTAGCATTCAACCTGACCTAGAATCAACACGTGAATTATTAGTGCCTCTAGTTATAGTGGTCGTTTTAAAGACGTTGCTAGTGACTATATTTTCTGACTGTAAAATTTTTTTGTAATCACATTTTCCCCATAGTAGCATGTCAAAGTCAGAATTCGCAAGTTACTGAAACATGGTAACAACAAAAAACAAATGTCTTACTCGAGCGAAATTATTTTCAATGAAATTGGATATTATGGACAATATGCTGAAATATATAAAACACACACAACAGTATTTTGTATTTTTTTATTAAAAATTACCATAGATGACTTGAATGTTAATAATTTTCAGATTTATTTAAAAAAGTACAAAGGAATCTCATTGCGTGTTTTTAAGTACTTTAGTATATTGCCCATAATATATGATTTCAGTGTAAATTATTATATTTTAGTAATACACTAGGTTTTTGTAATTACTGTGTTCCCGTAACTTGAAAATTTAAATTTTGTCATGTCACTATGGGAAACTACGAGAGTTTTAAGAAAATTTTACAAGAGGAAAATGTAGTCACGAGTAACGTTTATAAAGCGATCACTATGCCGTGAAAATATAAAATTATGAATTTTTACCACGTGAACGCCCTTAAAGAGTCTGCCAGAGTTGGCAGTTTTTTACATAGTCAAATGCCGCAACAGGCACCGGCCCACTTGAATGTTCTGGACGGCCGGCCAGGTTCATAAACTCGGAGAAAGTTAAGACTATACAGCTGAGGCACATGAAGTGTTACAGAGCTATAATACTCAAACTAGTGTTCATATGCACCAATGTTTCGGACAAACGTTTAAGTGGTCGAGAAGGCCGTCGTACAGGACCACCCTATTTTTTTATCCGTGGACAGGACGAGGAAGCCCTACATCTTGGCCACCTAGGTCGAAAGAATACGCCAAACATATACCGAAATTACACCACAGATGTTGGCTGACGAGGTCGTGGTAAGTGACAAAACTCCATAAAGAGTAATCTAGTGGTGTTAGTCTCGCACAGTTAACAATAGTTTCGCGTAAAAAATAACATGCGTCATACAACACCGTTCATATATCAGGTACATTGTATTTTCAAGGACATCACATACTTGTTTATCTACGACATGAAAATGCGCATTTTAAGACTGTGATTCTATAGTTTTAAAAATGCAGCAAAGCTTATTGGTAACATGAATTCGGCATAATGGCTAGAGCACTCGACTTTTCATCAGCGAATTAACAAGTGCTTACAAGTCGAGTGTCACCACTTCGAGCATCTTCTGTAGGTAGACCCAAACCAAGGTTAGTGAATCCTTTGAGTGCGTGACTAAATTACCTTGTTTTATAGATTGCTGAATTCGCCGTCAAATCGATACTAAGGTTATCGAAAAGGATATAGGCTATGGTTCCATTTAACAAAGTGGAGTTGACCTTGACGTAGCTTTAACGCCTCCATCGATAAAAAATAGGGTGGTCCAGAACGACGGCCTTCTCGAACACTGAAACTTTTGTCTGAAACAATAAGTGGATATGATCACTAGTTTGATGCTGTTGCTTTGTAACACTTTATGTGCCTCATCCTGTATCCTGGGTTCTGCCCTTCTCTGGGCGGTTTTTATGGTCGGTTTTTGAAATCGATCAGACGAACGATCAGTCGGGGTCCAGTGGCTGTAAAGCACGCGGGTATTGCGAGAGGTTTGATGAATAACAGTTTTAGTTTATTAAGTTTATTTTAAAAATCCCCTCCCGCTCCCTTTTCGGATCAGGAGTGACGACCTGTAAGGACTCGTACGGTCGTATTACGTATTTGTGGAAAACTTAAAATTTATGAATTTATGAAGTAACTGTATAAGGACCCAAATTGTTTCTGCCTTTCGAGTCTAGTCATAAATTTTAAAAATTATAAATTTTCATTAAATTTTGGGAAACGAAATTATAATAA
This sequence comes from Medauroidea extradentata, assembly GCA_003012365.1. NCBI lineage: Eukaryota > Metazoa > Arthropoda > Insecta > Phasmatodea > Phasmatidae > Medauroidea > Medauroidea extradentata. The sequence continues at coordinate 30,667 of PNEQ01028398.1, forward strand.
TTTCATTTAATAATTTTCTGGCTAGAATCTTACAAAATTTACAAATCGCAAATAAAGTTTCTTTATCGGAGTCTGTACCTCTTAGCGATTTAAAATACGTCCCCATCACACCCGTGATAATATCTTATATCTAAGGAAATGAATATTTTTCGAGTTCAACGACTTGCGTGTTAGAATTCACTGTCCTGTACATAAGCCCCTGCCATTTATCCACTAGCTGCTACTCACTGGAAACAGACAGTGAACTAACAGACGGGCTCGAGTATGCATAGGACAGTGAATTCTAGCATGACTGTCATTGAACTCGATAATTATTCTTTTCCTTACTTATATCTGTTAAATTTTCTGTAAATGGTTAAATCTAATTTGTTGTTAACATTTGGCTGAGATGCAAAATAAAATATGACTATGTTTATAGATTTAATATGAAAGAAGAACTTTCATTAACTTTTGTCGAGGAAAACGCCAATATTAAAATTTAAAAAAAAAATCTTTCACCAACACAAGTAAATTCAAGCAACATAATTAATGCTTTATTTCAAGCTGTAAACCGAGATGTATACGTTACCCTCTATCGTTGCCTGATGTCAAACATATAACGCGGAAAAAAAGGTAAAGCAAAAACAGGTTCGTTAATTTTGATGAATTCGCCTGGCGCGCGAACGGTGTTACGCGTATACTTTGTTACATGAAACCACTTAACTTTTTCATATTACTTTTTTCTCCGAACAGCACACACACACACACACACACACACACTTTAAACTACGCTTATATAATTTTAAATATTCAGTACGTTGTCAGAAGCATGATTTTCTAACATTTCATAGTTGCAAAAAAATTATACACTTTTTTAACTCTATAAATACCGCCTGAATTTGTATAGTGCACAACCAGAGGCATTCATTGGCCTTTGCCTCATACTATTCAAAAGTGAAATTTTAGTATCGCCGCCATAGGTGTAGCATCAGCCACCAGGCACCATTTTTTTCAAAGAATAAATGGTGTGAAGTTAGCGACCGTACCGTAAATTCTATTTATCTTACGCCACAGTACCAAAACCGCTTTTGAAAATTAACGTTCTTTAGACCACGGTTAGTCAAATGTTTAACTTTCTTAATTTCCTCGACTGATTTCGTCCTAAATACATGTTATATGACAAATTGTGATGCTTGTTTTATAGCGCAATCTAAATGTAATTTACGCTATAAGCATATATTTTGCCCTTTTCCTTTCAGAATTAAGGCAATGATCTTTATTTTATTTCAAACAATTGTAAATAACTCAAATGTTTTTTTACCAAATTCTTTCAAAAAAATTTGAGACTGTACAGTAAAACAATACACAAATTCGCCAGAACATTTATTAATAATATAACGTTTGCTACCAAAAAATTTAATGGGTGAGACGAAACAGGAAAACATTCTATATTTTACCGAAAATGAACTGATATAGCCAAGTTGTAGCTTTATTGATTTAGATAACGAAGGAAAGAATTCTAGGAATCCTTACACCATCAAAGGACTTTGAATTTTAAAATTTTATGTAAAAGGAAATCATTCCCTTCTTAACCTCAGCATTGTGATATGATTGGCTATTCACCGCGAGAGTCGCTGTGGTAATCTTTATTCTGTTTGTGTAGTCTACAGTGCTGTGAATGAACAACATGTGTCATTGTAAAAGTGTGATTAGTACAGTGTCGGTATTATAACATAAAACATACTCTAATAGTAACTAACAACACTTGTATTATGAAAACATATTTGCAAATTATTGTTTCATTGAGTTTTAGAATGCTCTCGGCTCAATGAGATTAAAAAGGTAAACATTCCATCCACTTTGATTGCATATAACTTTCAGTACATAAAATGTATTGTGTTTTTCAGGCAATGTTCCATTTCCTTAAATCCTACTAAACAAATATACAAATGTAAGTTTATTTGTTCAACCTACAGATTAGTGTCAAAATATTTTTCCTTGTTTTCCTGAAAGTTGGCCAAAGTGGAATATTTTATTTCTTCATCTCACTCATTCAATTATTTTACTTAATTTTGGCTTATATTGACAACAAAATACGTGATACTTCAGGGGAAAAAATATAAAAATTTCGTTTGTCATATTGCTACAGAAAAATTCAGATACAAACGACGATGTATAAACGTGAAACTGTAAGAATGAATTTTTGATAAATGTACAAATTTGCATTAAACAAATATTTTCGAAACCACTGCAAAACTAAAGAGCGAGGCCTTAAAAAAATAAAGAGAAATAAAAAATTCCAACTTGGTGATCGATCCTCATCTTAGAGTCCCATGGGAAAATGATTACAAGGATAATATTGCACGTCAGTTCGGCGCACTGCGAATAGAGGCGATATGCTTCTCTTCGTACGTTGTATTTTAGTTCTTATCGCTACGCTGTTCCAACGCGTGAGACGCGGATATTTGAAACCGGTACACAGTCATCTTAATAGTTAGTTTGACCGGGCACATGAGATGTCATATAGTGTGGTACGAAAAGTTTTTTTTTCACGAATAAATATTAAACGTGTTTTCAATATGTATGTCTACGAAAAGAAGACACACTTAAAACGATGTCTCTGGCGTTTTAAAAATACAGCTAGCTTATTAAAAACGTAATTACCAAGCTTCTCAAAAGTGCTAAAATGGCTTTTTAGATTGCTGTATCTGGAAAACTACCAGCCGTAATTGTGAAACAAGATGACGGCGACATGCGTTGGACTTTACCTCATACATTCCACAAATAAAATAATAGTGTCGTCACTTAAGGTTGTTCACGTGGCAAAAATTAAAAATTTAATATTTGCTTGGCATAGTGTTAGTTTTATAGACGTTTCTTGTGACTACATTTTCCACTTGTAGACGTTTTTTATCTTTCACAGTTTTCCCATAGAGGCACGTCAGAGTCAGAATTCGCAAGTTACAAGAACATAATGTCTAACAAAAACCAAGCGACTTTCTCGAATGAAATAATTTACACTGAAATTAGATATAACGGGCACTATGCTAAAATGTTTAAAAACTTAGAGCGGAATTCCTTTGACTTATTAAAAAAAATCCGAAAATGACGAAAATGGTAATTTTTTTAAATACAATATGACTTTGTTGAGTGTTTTTAAATCTTTTAGCATAGTGCCCATTATATCTACTTTCAGTGAAAATTATTTCATTCGAATCAGTCACTTGGTTTTTGTTATATCTATGCTCCGGTAACTTTAAATTCTGGCTTTGACGTGCCGCCATGGGAAAACTGTTAGAGCTAAAAAACGTCTACAAGTGGAAAATGTAGTCACAAGAAACGTCTATAAAACTAACACTATGACAAGCTAATATAAAATTTTGAATTTTTCCCACGTGAACACCCGGGAACAAGCCCTTAAGAGTCCTATACACTTGGCGCATGTGCATTGTTGCAGCTTGTTAGCAGAACGTTTTTATAAGAAATACTACTAAATGTGCGTTCGATAGCATTGTCTACGGTAAGAAAACACATATTAAACTATGCTTCAATATTATTGGTTTCTATGTTCCGTGATTAGAGTCACTGGTTCGTTGCACCTCCAAACGGCTTTTTTCGGACTACTGTCACTTAAAACATAACAACCGTAATCGTAAAACAAAAATTGAGAAACACGCACTGGACGTTACTACCAAATTACTGTAAATAAAATAGGAAAATCACCGCTTGAAGACCCATAGGTAGATGCACAAGTATTTCACGTATTGATTGTAGATTTGGTTGAACGCCAATAACCTGTATATCACTGTAACTTCTGTGACTAGACGACAGCTGTTTTGACACACCTCCGGAGATTGCAAGCTAATAGTAAATAATTAATAACACATGCTATCCACTTGCACGTTTGAACATTCGACTTTGACCAGTGCGTATATAACTGAGGAGTCTAGGTAGTTGCCATATTAATAAGCGATATACTTGTTATTCTACCCATAGGTAGAGATGACGGTATACCGCGAAAATATTTTGTGTCAACAAACACTAGAAAACATTGTAGTTTCCTGCAACATGTACGATTCGGTGATATACTTCTGACACAACATTGCTGTATTCAGATCAACAACTGGCACCAAATATTACAATATCGGAATTCTTATTGGCTCAGTGGATTGGGGAAACAGCTCCAAGTACAAGCTAAAGCCATTAATCTTCTGGTAAGCTGAACGTGTGTCGAAATCCAGCAACAGTCAAGTTTTCCCGCGATAAATTATCTTCTCTACCCATAGGAAAAAGCCAACGACCACAACCTTGCATGGTATTTATCGCCTCCCGCGCATAAAGGTGATACCATTGCTGAGACACGAGCCTGTCTAGAACTTATCGCCTGCCTGGTTTATATCTCAAGCGTGGCATTTAGCATCTACTGTACTCTTGAGGGTGTTCAAGTGCGATAAAATCATAATTTTATATTTTTATGAAATATTGTTAGTATTGTAGACGATACTTGTGAGTATATTTTACTCTTACAAAACAATTTTAGCTCTCATAGTTTTCTCATAACGGTGCGTCAAAGTCATGATTTGCATTTTCTGTTGCCATGCAAATAGTAAAAACCAACTGACCTACTTAAACCACATTATTCACTGTGAACTTACATCCCATAAGTCACGCAAAAAATTAGGAAAAAACAGCATAATATTCTAAATTTAAAAAAAAATTGCAAAAGTCCAGTAAAATATTTGCAAATTCAGTAATTTAAAAAATACAGAAACAGTTCGCCGGATTTTTTCAAATGTTTTATCGCGTAGCCCATATTATGTTGTTTCACTGTAAATTATTTCACGTACGTAAGTCAATTGGTTTTCACAATTTGCATAGCAACAGAAAATGCAAATTTTTATTTTGACGCACCGTTACGAGGAAACTACTCTAGCTAAAATTGTTTCTTAAGAGGGAACTGTGCTCACAAGTGTCGTCTAAAAAACTAACACTATTTCATATAAATATAAAATTATTATTTTATTGCACTTTAACGCCCTTAATGCTTAGGTTTCAGTTGCCATATTGAATTTTTTATTTTTCGCTTTTTTTCTAGATCCGAGAAGAAAAATATTAAATCGGCGACTATACCGAAAATTCCTATTACCGTAGGCTACAATACAGGCATGGCAATAGATCTAGTAATCTATAGTTAGGCCGCAATTTGTCGGGCAAATTATGAAATTAAAAAAAAATTGCTGCGACTTAATTATAAGATAGCAGCTAAATCCCTAGGTCTGTCCTGTAGTGAAAAGTAAATATTATTTGAGGTATAATCACATGTTTAACATATTTTCTTCTTAGAACCCCCTCCCCCCAAAAAAATAATAACAAAGAGATTCGATATGGCAAGTGATACCGAACCGTAAGGATACACACAATAATAAACGTCAAAAGACATACGCTAAATTAGATCAGTGTCGGATGCCTGAGAACTTTTTCCGGAAAAGTGCAAACTGTTCCGCGACCTGAACTCTCGTAACCTTGAACTTTTCCACCCCTGTCCCTGGAGGGCGTAATCTCACCCCCCTTTTTTTTTCTCTTCAGAGTATTACTACCCGTTCTCTCTCCAAGCCTGCCACCGTGGGACCAATAATCCCAGACCACTGTAATAAAAAAAGCTTTACCATCCTCTCTCGTCGCCATTTCCCCCCCTCTGCGGTGACCTTGATTGTCCTTGGGCGCAGGGATAGTACGATGAGATTTGCAAGACCTGCAGGGCGAACAGACGCACAAGTTTTACAGAGAAGTGCCTCAAAAACGAAAATAATCTCACACAACATTCGTCTTACGTAAAACTTCTCAACACCAAAAAAAGAAATGTTCATTACCTGTACCAAATACTGTTCAACTCTTACAAATGTTCCTGCATTTATAGAATTTCCAAAAATAATATATTTTTGTCCTATAGGTTTTGTACAAGCGCAAGGAGCGATTTAAGTATATTTTCGCTACCTACCGAAAGAAAGGTCTGTAATACGTTCACAATTGACCGTTGACTTACTCTACACTTCCTGGAAGTAGCTGAGCTAATAATAAAACTGTCTTTGAATACAGGCCCATTTCACAGTGTCAGCGAGCAGCCAATGTACAGCTGCTGTCTGCACGATTTCACATATATTCTTGGAGGCTAGCCTACACATCAGTGAATCTGCGAATATTTCCGGCCTCTAGCCATAACACGTAGTTTAAGAAGGGAATGATAACCTTTAATAACCTACTAGTTGTCCCGTTGCGGCTTCGCCCGCGTGTATGATAGTAAAGAGTAACTAACTTTTAGTTACGTGTTAATTGATGGTGATACTTAGAGACACTGGTAAATCGCGGGAAAAGTTTATTGTTTGCTAGGCTCCAACATGCTATGTATAACACTGAAGGTTTTGCACCTATATTGGCTGTTGTTCATATGAAGTACTGTGTCCCTCTTTAACAGACCCAATTATAACTGTACAGTTTTAACACAGAACGTGTGTGATTTGTCAGAAAACTGCTCACACATGTCACGATTGAGATACTACAATTTATTGGAAACTATGTTAAATATTTTCGCGATTTTCCAGTGTCTCTAGTGATACTATATTCACTGTTTATCTTTAAAACATCAAATACAAACAGATTCGTCCAGTCCACTGCGCTTAGCGTACTTTAATTGCAGAAATTCTTTTTTTATTTCATCTTTATTTCTCTATAGCTGTACCCTGCCACGCTTCGCTGTGGCACATTGTGATTGAATTGTTACGAAATGAGAAGCAAAACAAAGAATACTTTCTGCGAGGCATTATTTCGGTTTTCACTGGAACAGAATAAAGGAATGAGATTATCACTTCTTGTGGCTCTCACAGCTCTTATATTCTCCTATCTCTCGTGATTCTCATAGCTGCAGCTCGAAAACTGTCCATCTTTCATATAGAATATATCCTCTTCTTACGATTTGGTGAAAGGTGCAGTTCGATCACGACACAATCACACAAAAGTTCCTTGATTTAAGTGAATATTTAATTCAGATTGTATAATAATCAGAATCAGATGCAAATTTTTTTGTAAATGAACAATGTAATCGGGAACGAATATTGTTTCTCATGTGACTGCGCCATTACTTTTGCGGTTGTCAGCGAGTGTTTTCCTCCTTTTTTTTTTTTTTTTTTTTTCGCGGTCGCAAATTAGATAAAAACAATCCTTGATGCGGATTATATATCTTGCTAAAATTTCAGCTCCATCGGAACATAGCTTTTTGAGTTTTGGAAGCGTATACAAACCAACATTATATTTTATATAAATAGATTTCAAAACACATAAGTCCTATAGTGGTGTAAGGAATAGTTGAGTCTTTTCGTTCTTTATCTTATTTGATGAAGCAACTTAGGATGTACAACTTGGCTGTTTTAGTTTCTTTTCAATAAAATGTAGAATTGTTTTCCTTTTTTACCTCACCCATTCAAATATTTCCACGGAAAGTTCATGGCTAGAGACATGCAAAATTCGCGTTATCATTTGGTAGCATACTGAACTTCACTTTCCTATACATAACAGACCATAATCCGCGATTCAGTTGGTCACGAATTTTTATGTGTTGTCATTTACGTGTGTTACGTCTTTACAGAGATTGGCCTCTCTACCGTGTAAGCTTTCTCCGCGGCAAGTCACGACAATATCGGCCAGCGGGAGACGTCGAACGAGCCTATAGTCACGTGGAGTCTAGTCAGATGTCATAACGCGAATTTTGCATGTCTCTATTCATGGCGCTAATTATGTGCACATATATAGTTCTTCTTCATGGTTATTGGCAGCTTGACGGCGCCAATCTAAACTAGGTAATTGGGATACAACACGCACATAATTTGCTAGTAGAGCCCTTAGACGTGTGGGAGTTAACAAAACCCTATCACTGGGAACCAAGCATAGTTGCAGATGTGACTTAAATCACTTAAACAAGTAGGTTCAATTATTTTCGAGAAAACTAGTTGTACTTATTAATGGGCCGCGGTGGTCGAGTGGGAGATACGCACAGGCTTAAGAAGGGAATGATTACATTTTACAACTTATTTCCAAACATAAAGTTCGAATAGTGGTGTAAGGAATCGTAGAATCATTTCTTTCTTTATAGCTACATATAAAGTACAACATGGTTATATCAGTTCATTTTCGGTCAAATGTCGAACGTTTTCCTTTCTTGATCTCACTCATTCAACTGTGGAACAAAAAAATACTTTTTGTGGGAAACTACTATTAATGCAAAGTGTAATAATTGGACAGTGTTTGGCACAGTCATAATATTACCAATTATTTGCTACAGAGCACCCTTGAACTTCTCCACAGATTGAATTACTCGGTGCCGTACTCGTTTTAAGGAACAAAACTTAACAATCAGACGCGTCCACACTATTCAAATTCAGAGGCAAGCAACAAAAAACATATGTTGGAATAGTAACAAAAATGAACTACGGCAGGTACAATATTGAATGTCATTTTCATTTTCTAAGTAGGGTAATTAATATGTCATATGTAAGTTAAGTTCGATATTAAAGGAACAAATGTTCATATCTACTTCTAAATTATTATAATGTATATCTATCATTTAACAGGCAGGTAACTTGTCAGAAGCAGCATTTCACAATTTTACGTCGTTCTATAGGTAGCAATGGTTGTGCATTTGTAATAAATGCAAAACTATTTTTATTAAATAAATACTTACTACATATTTGTAACAAACCGGCCTTACTTACAAAGGAGACACGTTTTACTGATTATTTAATTTCGTGAACATGCCTGGGAAAGTGTGCTCCTCACACGTTGCGTGTGTATGCGTAATATATTCGTGTATAGGAAGAATGCACTCATTTCTCTCTCTATCTCTCTATCTCGTGAATAACTTTTTCCGGTCTAATTATTTTTCAATTTTAATGTCCTAAAAATGTTTTGGAAACTTTAAGATAAAATCAGTTTTCTTACCAATAATAGAATTTTCCTAGTTAAAATTGTATCACTTAACTTAAATTCATGTGCTGCTTACGAAAAAGTTTAATAACAGAAAGTACAGTTATCTAATTTTTGCTGTCGGTGTAATATAAAAATATTACAGGATATCATTTAATTCGTTTTGGTAATAAATACATCCATAAATTTTATTTTAATGTATATTTTTTATTCAATTTTGGATAATTTCCAATCATTTAAAGAATGATGTAGGCCTATACGAATATTTTTAATGCTTAAAAATTTAGTAAAATTCACTTTTATTTTCTATGTGTAACATCCTTCCATTTAAAGTCTTGGAAAAACAATCTCTTTGGTTTTGAAGTTTGTTATTTGGATATCAAGGAAAATGGCTAGTATAGCAAAGAAAGTTTGGAATCAGTAAAATTTTGTAGAAATATTTCATGGTCTGAAATTCAAGAATGCAAGCTATACTGAAGCTTTGAACTCTGTAAAATGTTTGTGTAACTCATAATGATATGCAGCAGGAGATGAGTTACCATTTTAATAGAAAGCTAGAACACAGGAAGATGTTTCAACATATTAGTTTCTGGGTTGGAAATTCTATCTACAACAGAAAATGCAAAGTAAGATGAACTTTTCCTTGCTTCTGCTTCGTTTGTTTTAAGTCTGTTTTTTTTTAAATCACCTAGAAACCAAAAGAGTCTAATACTACTGACAATGCTGCCTGTAGAATGTTCAGCATAATTTATAAAAAAAACACTCCTTCTAAGTTAAATATTTATCATAAAGGACACTAAATGTTTTAGTTTCCCTTTCCCTGTAAAAAAAAATTTTAAGGAAGTATTTAGGAGTAGAGAAACTTAGTGCTCATTTTATTTTATTTTGCCGTCTATAAACCATGCCTGCAACCCAGTATTGTAAATTTTGTTAATTTCATTATACTTCTTAAATGATTGCCTGTTTTCCTTTTGTCAAGAAATGTAGCTTTTCTATCGAAATGTCAAATGTTGATTTCCTTGTATTGTCTTCATGCAATATTATCAATTATCATTTTTTTATTCTGGCGCTCCCCCCCCCCTCCGTACATGCTTACGACACATTGATTTAATTATCATTTTCTACAGCACAAAAATTGTATCTCAATTTAATATTTTGCCGTAGGTAGGCCTAGTTGAAATTTGATAATGTCAACAGGAAGCCTGGTTTAGCAAATACAGAAGAGGATCACCAATGTGGTTTGCGCAGCAGTAATGTTGCAATCATGACAGGGTTATTACCGGCCTGTGCAGATTACGTGGTTACACGGTCATTAAGGTTGTTGGCCGGTACTCATTACCCGCCAGAACTGAAACCGGGGGCAAACAGCAGTTGTGTTAATCCATCCCACGCACAGATGTTCGCAGTCGAAATCAACGTCTCTGAAATGGGAAAGTAAGCACAGACCTACCAACAATCCGGCCCACGCGATCATACTCATCATTGAAAGATTTTCTCTAATGAATGACGCCATGCACGTTTCTTATATAATGGTTATTTTCTCAAAAAAAGCTAC
>PNEQ01028398.1:41273-88863 GCA_003012365.1 Medauroidea extradentata
AAAATATATATATATATATATATATATATATATATATATATATATATATATATATATATATATATATATATATATATCGGAATAACAAAAATTATATTTCAAGCATTTCGAACCCCTACAGTTTAGAATTTCAAAAACTCTTAAAATATCGTCGTTAACAATTGTATACGCATTTAATTGGACTTCGGAAAAAAGCCCGTCGGTTTAGCTTTACACAGGTAATTATAAAAAAAAAACAGTACACATATTCTGCCGTTTCACCTCATTGAGGGTCGAATTTAGAAAATGAATTAATTAATTCAATTGATGGTAATTACGTAGTTCAAATTGTGAAGCGAAAAATAATTCTACACCACGAATTGTTCGATTTTTTCGAAATGTCATTATTTTCTACTGCCTTTGAGATCGAATTTTTAAAATCATGAAATTGGCTCATGTGTATTAATATGAATGTTTCATTGAACTGAAAATGTCGGCAATTGTCCGTCGGGTTCGGAGTACTTTGACGATTCTTATAAAACAAGTTTAAACTTTTGCTTCCCACTTAGGGTTCAAATTTCGAAAAATATCTTCTTAGTAAAGTAACCCACGCAAAAAATTTATTTTATTCTGCACCAGCCGTTTGGGTCGCAGCTTGATACGTTGTTCAGTAATATATATATATATATATATATATATATATATATATATATATATATATATATATATATATATATATATATATACATACATATATATACACACACACACATGTACATCGCAAGGTAGTTGGAATCAAATTACTAGATTAGCATTGGTTGTGCCTCTAATTTATGTTTCAGCGTTACAATTTTTGAGATGTTTGCGTAACTTAAACAAGTAACGAACGGGAAAAAAATCATTCTTATTTTTCTCTCATATTTTTCCACATTAAATTCCCTACACTAGGTAATATCACAAGTAATTAATTCACGACAACGAGACGACGTCGACCTTCTTACGTTGCAATACGCAAAGTTGTGACAGATATAATCGCATATCGGGTATCGAGTAGCAACACCGCCGCGTAAAAATCCTTGACTCACAGATTACGTATTATTAATGATTCGAAAATTTGGCTGGTTTGAAGGGGGTGATGTGCCAGAGCAGTGAATTTTCACAATTTTCGACATAAGTTTTTCACCTCGCTTATTATCGAAAATCAAGGTTTGACAATCCGGAAACGACACTTTTACACAACTTATTACATTAGTACATACTCACAGACTGTCTTATTTTGGAGCAGTGATGGCAGCTAGGAAATAGAGACATTTTTCATACCTGCCGTCAGTGTTCCAAAAATAAGAAAGTAAGTGACAAAGTAATAAAGTAAGAAGGTGTGCAAAAGTGTAATCTATGGATTGTCGAGCCTTGATTTTCGACAGTAAGCATAGGGAATAACATTTGTGTCGATGTAGGGAATTGTGATAATTCTCTGCTTTGACGCGTCACCCCCCCCCTCCCTTAACGACCTGCCGAAAGGGGATAATCAGTTCTGTGTAAACTCTATGTATATTCAAGTTATGTTTCAATTGTTGCTGCTCCAGTGAGTGGCCAGTTGAACACGTAATAAGTAGGGCCACGATTTTGTCGCGAAAAGATTTTTGCCCCACTTTGTTTCAATGTGTCTCGTGCACATCGGCAGCTTTGCTTCATGGTTATAGGCAGCGTGTCTTTGTTCAGATACGTTTCTCATTTGACAGCACAAATCAGAATAAGATTATTGTGACTCCTTATGTCTGTAATTTGCCAAGGCAAGTGAGAGTAAATTTATCCAATTACAGGCGATGTAGCAGACCTGTAGACGTGTACATGACGCATCGAAACCAAATGTTGCAAAAATCTTTTCACAATAAAATCGTGGCTCTAGTAAAAAGGTAGCACTAGAGTCAGTGAATGTTTACATAGTGGTTTACTATAGGTAGAGCCCACGAGTTTTGTGAAAATAATTCTGCAACAGTTTATTTCAGTGCCTTACGTGCACGTCTGCAGTTCTGCTTCATGGTTACTTGCAGAATGTATTATTTCACAGGCGTGAGTCATTTAACTGTGCCAACAGGAACAAGGTTACTGCGACACCACACGGGTGAAACCCTAGACGCTGAGAGTTAAAAAAAGGCCAATCACTGACCATGAAGCAAGGCTGCAGATGTGCGCGTAATTCATTCAAACAAATTATTGCAGAATTCTTTTAGCGAAAAATCGTGGGCTCTAACTATATGCTCAGCGTTCTCAAAGACGAGTTTAATACATATTATTTCTTTCGGATAGAGGCACGATTAATTCGCGAATTCATCTGGTAGCAGCTTAGATTTCTCAGTCCTACCCACACACTAGCCTACAGCAGTGGCGTAGCGTGGCTGTGCTCCAAGGCGTGCGGTATTAGCAGCTTTGAGCAGTTGTGTTGTTGCAGAGACCAAGGTGTATATATTATATCTTGCCTCTTGCACGCTACTGGCTGTGGAGTGTTCCTGACCATACAAGTCAAATGGTTCCTCAGACAACTCAGTGTTGTGTATAGTCACTGCGGGGCACCGAACACCTTGGAACACTCCACGTGATGTCCCTGGTATACAGTCGCATACCACGTGTGTTCGCAGCAATTTATTTCCTTATTTATTACTGGTTTGCAGTCGTCAAATGTATTTCAGAACAACTGTCGTACGGTCACAGTAATGACATCGACGTTCAACCTGTCCTAGAATCAATACGCCAAATACTCGTGTTCCAAAACTCCCTTCAAATTAATTCGTTAAAATTCCGGGTGTTTGTTCTTATTATTAGATATGGTGGCTAGAGATGACGGTATATAGCGAAAATATTTTGTGCCAACATACCTTTGATAACACTGTAGTTTCTTGCCACATATATGATTCGGTGATACAGTTGTAGCTGTCTACAGACCAATAACAGGCATCAAATACTACGATATCGGGACTATTATTGGCTCACTTAAATTGGGCAACAGCTCCAAGTACAAGCGAAAGCCAGTAATATTCCCGTAAGCTGAACGTGTGTTGAAATCCAGCAAACAGTCAAAATTTCCCGCGATAAACCATCATCTCTAATGATGGAATATCGCGAAAATTTGTTGTGCCTAAATATCATCGAAAACGCTGTAGTTTCTTGCAGTATGTATGATTGGGTTATATACGTTTGACACAACGTAGTTGCCTTGAGACTGGTGACATTTACTGAATACCACAATACCGAGAATCCCATTGGCTCAGTCGAATAGGGTTACAGTTCCACATACATGCTAAAGGCAGTGATCTTGTGGTAAGCTTAATGTACATTGAAATTCAGCCAACAGTCACGTTTTTCAGCGATAAATCATGTCTTTTTTACACATCTCTCCGTGGTTTTTGAAAGAATGAGATAAATCTGCTGACTGGAACGCCAGAGACAATGTCATATAAAATTTGAAATTCCGTAATCGAAGCACTATGAAATCAGGAACATATTTTGAGCCCTAAATTTTAAATTGTTTTACCAATAAAACGTGGTGTAAATGATTTAAAATCGTTTTGTGGGAGTATTTATCATTTAGTGAAATTTTTACCGTTATATTTCTAAATTAAGATGGCGGGGATTCAACAACGTATAAGTAGGGACTCCTTGATTTTCGGCAAAATAATTCTGCGCAATTTTGTTTCAGTATAATATGTGTACATCTGTAGTTCTGCTTCATGGTTACTGACAGCATGCATTTGTAAAAATACGTCTCTCATTTGACTGCGCAAGCGGATCACCACACGTCTGTAAAGTGCGGGTTCAACCTTTAGACGTGTGAGTTAAAACACCCAAGCTCTGGTCATGTAGCAGAACTGCACTGCCCTGCTTAGGCAGAAACCAGTAATTGCAGCAACAGCACAATTGAGAAAAAAACAAAGGTACGTCTCAATCCCATCCATTTATTAATTACGAATTGGTTTGTAAATGTGTGATAATAGTGCAAACATTTTCAAATTCATTTCTGGGAAGAAGAATTCCAAATTTTCCTTTCTTTCTTAAGACAGTTAAAAACAACTTAAAGGAATGTACTTTAAAACAATCTAAGTTCCCATTATTGAATAAATAAATATAAATGGACTCAAAGTTACTGCATGGTTCATAGTTAGAGGTACGTAAATTTCGCAGATACATTCCAGGTCATGTTGAACGCCAATTAAGTATACTTCATTGTCATGTCTGTGACTTGCTGGCGGCTGTTACGAAACGCGTTTGACTACTACAAGCCAGTAGTAAATAAGGAAATAATGCGAAGTGCTATCGCTTGCTACCTGCTTGTACGGTTATAAGCCAATAGATAATCGATTGTGGCCAGTACATGTATAGGACTGACAAGTCTAGGCTGCTGCTAGATGAATCCGCGAAATTGACGTACCTCTATTCACAGTATTTCCTAGAATACCACCATCCATGGTCGTCTTTAGAAAAAGGCCGGAGTCTTTAATGTGGCAACACTGAATCGGGTATCCTGCTGCTTGTCACTTCTTGGCCACCCTAGTCTCTGCAACGTGTATAGATGTAGCTTTAGTGGCGTGTACACGTCTACAGAGACTAGAGCAGCCAATGAGCGACCGGCAACAGGCCTCCGACGCAACGTTGCCACATTCAAGACTCCGGCCTTCTACCAAAGACGGCCATGCACCATCACATTACAAATTAAGAACGCTGTATCAGTGTAATTACTGCTTTTTACACGAAGAATGTGTACTTTCACCCTTCTGTCATTGTAAAACTTGGAAAATATACAAGGACAGTAAATGTGTTCTCCCTATAACTCCCACGTATTATATATTTTACTGCCTTTTTGGTGTATAAACGATACAGAATTTCAAGACGAATCCAATGGTACCAAACACTCAATATATATTTTTTTCGGTAGTTACTGCATTCTTCATAAGCAGGACAATCCATGTGTGTACACTGTAAAAAAAGAAACTCCTTAAAATGTTCAGAAAGTAATTAGCCTGACCGTAGTATGGGACACTTACCTTACTTCCAACTTGTAAATATGCAAAACTTTACAGTTGTTATAATGTAAGTCTGGTAATTTCATTATATATTTGACTGTTTCATAAAAAGTTAAGGAGTGTTACCATGGATGTCTAAGAAACTATTCTACCATGCCTACTTTCCTAACGCTCCTAGCCACCTAATTATTTTGTCCATGGCATTCAAGGATTACACGACTGGAATTAGATACGAACTGAAGGATCCATTTAAATTAAAACTGCACAAAACTTCTACATTTGGTTGTTCAAAACTAATCTGTCGCAGTGTATGTGTAGTAAACCGAACCAACTGGTACTTTGTACTCGTAAGTAACTGTATTGTTTGTGTTATCTAGTCATGTCTGTGACAAAGGCAAAAAGCTATTATGAACTGGCTTCGCAGCCGCAGAGTGAGATTTCCTTTTACAGTTACATCAAAGGCCAGGGTTGAAGAGCAATTAATTTTTGTGGCTCGTGTTAGTGTTGTCGGGACTTCATTAAAAATTCAAACTGCTGTCAGAGCGGACCACGGAAAATAACCTATCGTCTAACACAGAAGCGAATGACCGAAGCTGCGGTCACACTGGGTACATCTACTTCACTTAAACATGTTGTAATATGGCTTATTTTAATATTTTTATTGTTGAACAGATTAGTAGCAGGGGCAAATAACTGTTACTATTATTGTTTTATTAAATTTCAGTATCCATTTAAATGCATTGTTCAAGATTTACATTTTAATTAATCGACAAATATGCCTGATGGGGTGGCTTATTTTCAGGTGAGGATAGCAGCCAATGATCGTCGAGTCTCATTATAAGAATCCCTATAGCTGGAAATGGCTGATTGTCCGATACCAGGTCACGCTATAAAGAAATAAAGCGAGAGATAGAATATATATGTGCGGCGACGAGTATGGTTGTAGGTTCGGTGCCGATTTTATTTTCTTCAGCACGAAAAATTCTGTGTACATTGTATTTTGGTAACAAGAATAAAATTAGAATTTATTGGTTTGCGGACATACGCCATTGCTCATGTTTTGCTGGTCAAACCTGTGTTGAATGACAAAGTAAGAAAACGAACAAGGAAAAAATAAAATGTAAAACACACATAAAAATAAAAAAAAAAAGTAATCCCAGAGGAATTCTGTCAGTTTTTTTTTTTTTTTTTTTTTTAAATAATTGTTATATTACACAACAAAGAATTCTAGAGTCGCATATCGACACAACACCAAGACAAAAAAAAAGACAGACAGAAATATAGAACCAGATTCCCAATATGAAAAAAGATTGAAATATACCAAAAAAACAGTGGACAACAAACACAAGACAATAGAGACACAAGTAAAACCTTGAGTTGTGTTGTCTATTGTCTGTTTGTCTTTTTGGTCTGGGTGTTGCGTCGATATTCGACTGAATTCTGTCTCTAGAATTATTTTTTGTCTAATACGACAATTATTTTTTTTTTTAATGCAACAAAATTCCTTTGGCATTGTTTTTTTTTTTTTTTTTTTTTTTTTTTTTTTTTTTTTTTTTTTTTTTTTTTTTTTTTTTTTTTTTTTTTTTTTTTTTTTTTTTTTTTTCGTTCTTTGTCATTCAACCCAGGTTTGATCAGCGAAATATGAGCAATGGCGTATGTCCACACAAACCAATAAATTATAATTGTAAACTCTCATTGCAACAAACATTTAATAATCTCAACAAGAATAAAAATGAAGAAAATCTCTAAGCTGAGAACTCATATAGTATTTGCCGGAGAATGAGAACAACCAACGAAACTGGTTTCGTATGTAGTTTCGAACGACATATCATGCTTCTCTCCTATTGGCTGCTTGAAGTAACGATCTGTGTAACAAATATGTCTGCTTTTTGGTCCGACATTTTGCACTCGTTGAATTACGTTAACTTCTAGGCGTAAAATAATTAAATCCACTTTACACACATCAGCATTTCAGTTAGAAGCAATATAATAATAAAAAGTCAAGAATGTTGAGTGTAGATGTGATAATAATTAAATGTGGTACATTTCATGTTCCAGGTTTGTTGAGATTAGAAAGTTCATTGAGTGTATTCAGCCGCGTAATTTCGCAAATATGTTCAAGCTTTAAACACGATCAAACATGACTGCTGAATATATTTAACTGATCAGGTTTGACCTCTAGTGTGACCGTGGACTGAGACTGAGCGAAGGGCTTAGTAGCTTATATATTCTATACCTAGAACTAAACGCTTGTTACTTCACTCTTTAATGCCGTCACAAGTAATTATTCTATTCGGTATTTTCAGAAACATCAAATTGTAAATTGAGAACATTTCACTGGCGCAGTGGTTTTAAACCCTTAGATTTAAAAGAAAAAACGTTATTATTTGCTACCAAAAAAGTAACCAACGAATTTTGATTTTAAATCATTAATTTAATTTGCTATTTTGAAAATATTCATTATTTAATTTTTACACCGGACTTTCTCAATATTTTATATTTAGTCAACGTTTTGATACGCGTACCCTTCAAATTGGTGTGATATATATTTATAATTCTATTAAAAATAATCACGGAGTGAATTGGGTCAAATAAAAACAAAAGACAAACAGGTAATAAATAAAATCAGTCGCACTCGTGTTCCTGAACCCTGTGTGTCTCTCCGTGATAACGGGAACATATTCCAGTTCCCGAAATGTCGTTTTACTCTGTCTGGAAAACTACTGTGTTTTCTTTCGTCTCATAGTTGTGCCACTTGTTTTTCTGTTCGTGTCTGATATCTACTGTGTTTTTTTTTTTTTTTTTCGTCTCATCGTTGTGCCGCGTGTAGATTTCTGTTCGTATACGATGTAATACTTGTTTTATTTCGCCTCGTTGGTGTGTCGTAATTTTATTTTCGTTACGGGTTGTGCCTTGGTGGTGTCTTGGGCTTTCCATTAGTTCTTTTAATTATATTTTTATTTCTGATCTCTTTGTCCTTGATTTATTTGACCCGATTCCATTTTAGTAATTTTGTGTTGTGTACGTATCCTGTTAACTAAAGCATTCTCTTCTTATTTATGTTTTTTCTATTATCTTTAGTTTTCTTTTACAGATGTCTATATCTCAATGGAGTATGTCCAAGAAACTAAATCCTGTCAGCGAGGGACTGCTGTTTATTTGAGTAAACATATATTACTAGAGTCTAGTCTGTAGGTCAATGAACCCGCGAATTTTTCTGGTTTCTACATATAAGTTGATGCGCTGCAGCGACATGAAGTGGCGAGTTGGTGATTTAAAGAAAATTAATCGTATAAAGAACTTATACTAGAAAATAAATACGTATATGTCCTGTGTTTCGCTGTGATCAGTCAAATGGTGCAGGGGTTTGTCGATCTCATACATATACACCATCTTCCATTTAAGTTTTTTTTTTTCACTTATTGCTAGAAAACTTAAAAATTCACGTTTTCTTACAGGCGCATGATATATTTCCAGCAACTATAGGTCTGTATCACGGTCGTAGAAGAACAGGTCTGGACATTCGCCTATTTAACATTGTATTTTACTTGACCCCCTTGTTGTTTGGCTGTAGTTCGTCAAGTTACCGAGAATGTCGTACTTTTCCGGGCGGTCGGACACAAACTCCGCCCACTTATTTCCATTGTTACATTTATAAAGTAATTAAAGATTGCTGGAGCCTTTTCTTAAAATTGTGAGTGAAGAAAGTATTTCGTAAATTGATAAAAAATACGTTTTGATACATTTTATATCTTAGCGGAAAGGAAGTGAGCGGAGTTTAGTCCGACCACCATAACATCAGCGCCGATAAAACACAATATTCTCGGTAACTTGGTGAACTACAGCCAAACAACAAGGGGGTCAAATATCCAGGCGAGTGTCCAGACATGCTCTTCTACGGCCGTGGTCTGTATCACGTTCACAATTGGCCGTTGACTTACTCGACACTTCCTGGAAGTAGCTGAGCCAACAGCAAAACTGTAACTGTACACAGGCCCATTTGACTGTGTCAGCGAGCAGCTAATAAACATCTGCTATCACATTCAGCACACAAATATTCTTGGAGGCTAACATACAAGTCAGTGAACCCGTGAATTATTCCGGTCTCTACAAATAACTTTAATCATGACTCTATAGCAAATACGCGTCAGATAATGGACCAGATGTTTCCAGGTAATTTAACACGGAGATTGCTTCACAAAGATAAATTTAGGTCATCGATCGACTAAGGAGCAGTATCTACAGGAACGATGGGAGGGAACCTTAAAAAAGCGCTGATTACATAATCTATAGGTAGAGACACTGGAAAATCGCAGGAATAGTTAACTGTTTGCTAAGCTCCAACGTGATGTAAATAATACTGAATGTTTTGTATCTATATTAGCTATCGTTAGAGATGATGGTATATCGCGAAAATGTTTTGTGTCAACATAGCCTTGAAAACACTAACACAACGTAGCTGTCTGCAGACCAATAACATGCATCAAATATTAAAACAGCGGCATTCTTATTGGCTCAGTCAAATAGGGCAGTAGCTCCACGTACAAGGAAAAGCCAGTAATCTTTTAATAAGTTGAACGTATGTTGAAGCCTAGCAAATAGTCAAGTTTTCCCGCGATAAACCATCATCTCTAGCTATCGTTTATTTGTATCATTGTTTCTCTCTACAACAGGTCCAGTTAGAACTGCACAGCTTGGACACACAGCGTGTGTGATCAGTCTCAAAACTGTTCACACGTGTCACGGTTAATATAATACAATTTATTGGAGACTATTTTAAACATTGTCGCGATTTTCCAGTGTCTCTATCCATAGTTATACTAAGAAATGGTTATCATTTTTTACAAGGGACTGAAAAAAGAAATATATTCAGCCTTAACCCTAGTTTGCCTTGCAGAAACAAATTGTGCTTTTTTCTCAATTTCAATACTGTTAAATAATACCTTAAATTTGACGTCATGTTTTACATAAAAATGTTTCCATTCCTTATCATAGACGTGTGGTGTCGCAGTTGGCAGAGTCAAATGTGCCACATCTTTGCAATAATTAGTAGAGAAGGGTATTAATCGCGAGAATGTTTTCTGCCAGCGTGTTCTGCAAATCATTGTAGCGCCTTGCGTCACGTATTATTGGCCGGCGGTTATGTAGTACAGTCTAGTTGTTTACAGACGAATCACAGACGTCAAACAGTAGCGCACCAGAGTTATCATTGGCCCAGTAAAATAGTGACTCGCCAGTAACGAAATAAATGCGTCGGAAATGGATGGAAATAAATACACTACATTGAAACCTAGAAAACAGTCAACTTTTCGCGCGTTAAATCACCTTCTCTAATAATTAGGGACAGGAAAACTTCGCGAATTCAATGAAGTACAGGCTAGAATCCATAGTACTATGCATACTCAAGCCCCGACTACTAGTCAACTAGCTGCTACTCAGTGGAACAACAGACAATGAACGTATAGACGGGCCTTGAGTATGCATAGTACAATGGATTCTAGCCTACAGGTAATTGAACTCGCGAAATTTTCCAGTCCTTAGCAATAATACATTCTGCCGGTAACCATGAAGCAAAGCGGCCGTTGTTCATGCGAGGAATTGAAACAAACTGTTGCAGAATTTTTTCACCAAAAATCGTGGAGTTTAGTCATTGATAGAGATCGGAAAAATTCGCGGCTTCACTAGCCTGTAAGCTAGTATTCAAGAATATGTGTATTCATGCAGACATCAGCTGTTCATTGGCTGCTCGATGACACAGTAAAATGGGCCTGCATTTAGTTACATTCTTATTATTGGCTCATGGACTTCTAAACGGTGGCAAATAAGTCTACGGCCAATCGTGAAAGTAACACGAACATACAGTTGCTGGAATTCTAGCCATTGCCTGAAAGAAAACGCGAATTTCTCAGGTCTCTAGTCGTTGGTACACGGCGGTGCGTTTACACGAGAGTACAGTTCTCGGCAACTTGTGCCCTACCTGCCAACAGTCCTCGAGCCGCCACTTGTTTTTAACCATTTTAATTGTGCCTCAGAACCACGTTTCTGTGCGTGATAAACGAAAGTAGAGAAGCATAGTTTTTAAATGTGTTTTCTTTTCGTAAATAAATATGTCGAGCACACGTATAGTAGTATTTAAAAAAATTCTCTTAACACACCGCAAATACTGTTCAACTCTTAAGCTACATGCAAATTGAGGATATGACATTCAAAAGAGGCTAAGTACCATTTTGTACAAAAATTAGTTAGGTACATAGAAAGGTGCCAAAACATTAGGTCGAAGACATAAGCCTACGTAAAGTGTTATCTCCTAGTGATATTTATGCGCGCCGTACATCAGCACAATTAAATGGTTGGAGTAACGTCAAAACATTCTAGTTGATTGAAAAAATATATATTGATGTTTATAAGAGTCTTGTTTTAATTACTGTTCGATTGCTTCTATTTACAACTTTCCTATTGCAAAAATATGTGAACGCATTTGGATTATTACTTGTTCATTTGTTTGTCGCAATATACTGTTTTCGTCTTTATCTCGAAACTTACCTTTTGGCACTTAGCCCCTTATGAACGTTAAGTCCTCAATTGTTTACTTTGCGTTACGGAAGAGATAAAATTTGAGGTTACAATAAATATAATATATAATTATTATTCTAGGGGAGTTGGTCTTAAAACGCGCTGGCTTAGTTGCAAACCTATTGTGCATTAACAAAGATTTTACTGTACAATAGGACGACTTGAAATGAGGCGGAGCTTCAGTCTGGTGTGGGATACAATTTCTACCTCCTTGGGTAACGCAACCGAAAATAACCTTCATGCAGGCGTTTGGCTTCACATATCCAGGATGAGATCTGTGTAAATAAATCTCATTATTTGTTTGGAATTTGCCGCATTTTCAGGTAAACATTAATCTTGTGCATTTGCGTATCTTAACCATGAAATGAAACTTATAAATTTTTTACGCTTTCGTATAAGTCTATGAGTGCTCAACATTTTTGGTCGCGCCATCTCCAACCAACAAATCAGCATGTTTGTAAACAAGTTTTGATTCCTACAATACTCTCCACCTTCGGTGTGATTCAGAGGACGTGTACTTCAAGTCGTCCATTATATATCTGCTTTTTATAAAAATCAGAGGATGCGATTGGCCTCTAAGCATATGAGACACTTATCAATTTTCCTCTGTGGAAACGTCGTTAAAAAAAATTAATGCATGTTTAAAAGTTTTTTTTTTATTATTTAAAAAAAATAATTTTCTTTTATTTTCCTTAAATGAATGAAATTAAAGACACGAGGTAAGAAATCCTAACGTTCTTTTCTTTGTAAATACTATGGTGGAAAAAGTGTAATTTATTTAATTGTCGAATTTGAAACCTATCGTAAAAGTGTGAAACGTTTTCAAGCTGAACATAATGTAAAATAATTTGTTATAGTTAATTGCCAACATTGCGCCTATTACAGCATTTGGAGTGGAAGAGAAATCCTCCTTACTGTAATTCCAAAAATGAGACAAAGTTGCGTAGAATAAGGTTTCGTAATTCAAAACCACAAACGTACGTACTGTTTTTACTTTTGTGGGAAAAAGGTTTGCTCGTAGAGTTTAATCTGTATTACTACCGACTCTATAGTACAGCATGGACATCTCACGTAAAGCCTTCAGTGATATGCACGCATTATGTCGAATTCGTCTTCCTAACTTAATACTTTTCGAGTATTTTCTGCGAGTTTTTAAAGCAATGGAAAAAACATATACGTGTGTGTGTGTTTGTATGTAGATGGGGTCCTTTATTACAGCCGCATATTCTTTTGAAGGAAGTGTAAAAATTACAGCGTTTCTGCGCTATTTTCCTAAACGGGTAGAAATTACCTGTTCTGTTTTGTCACTTCAGTAAAAATTAAAACATGGATTTTAGACGGGAATAATATTTCGCAATTTGTACCTGTATCGCGTTAACATACTGTACATTAGAAACAATAAAAGTTCTTGTATTTCAATAAAATCCAAGGTTTTCAGCTGCAGAATTTTTTAACCACCAGACTTCGGCACATTCAATAAATTAAAAATAACGTATTTGGAAACAGATAAAATTAGTTCTTACAATCAGCTGTTTAATAATTACAACACTAAGAACCAGTATATTTTAAGACAGCCGAATATTTTAGTTAAAGAAGCGTTTAGGAGAAATATATCACACGACTGTATTTTATGTATAGAATAGAAAGAAAATTACGTTTTATGTTAATGGTGAAAGAAAACGATTTCTTTTATCACTTTTTCAGTGCATTTTATACAACCTTGACTATATTTTCATATCAACAGTTTGTTCGTTTAAATGAAATCAAATATGAATATATTTTGAGATGCCTTAGATTATCGAATAACTAGAGACATGCAAAATTCGCGTTATTTTCTGACAGCTGACATGACTCCAAGTGACTATAGGCTTGTTCGACGTTTCCCGCTGGCCGATATTGTCGTGACTTGACTTGGAGAATGCTTACACGGTAGAGAGGCTAATCTCTATCAAGACGTAACACACGTAAATGACAACACATAAAAGTTCGTGGTCAATTGAATCGCAGATTATGCTATGTTATGTATAGGAAAGTGACGTTTAGTCTGCTACAAAATTATAATGCGAATTTTGCATGTCTCTGCGAATAACTATTTCGAAAAAAAAAAAAAAAAAAAAAACACTCGAATTTGAACAAATTGTTATACATCTTATTCAACTTTTTTATAGTAAGTTTACAAGTATATTTCAAAACAATACAAAGAAGTATTTTACACGTTTAAAGTTATTTTTATAAATTTAGAAATGCCACATTGTATAAGTGTACGTACACAGATATTTTTAATAAGTTACTTGAAATCCAGTTTTAAAATTTTACAACAGATTTATGTAATAACATATAATTTTTTAATTTTGCAATTGTTTTAACAACACCCCAAGGAAATATTTTTTCTACTATTTTAGAAGCTCTTATCGTAAAAGAAATTGATATTGCTTAGTACGTGATACGTGTCCAAATCTGATTTCCTAGTACGTCGAACACCCTGCACAAAAAGTATTTATTGTTTTAGTTTGTTAGTAGGTATTTGGAATACATTCGACCCCTTTAATTTTGGTCAAAAAATATTTTGCACTAATTTTCAACTTGTTTCATTTTCTTGTGTGGACATCTGCAGCCTTGTTTAATGGTTTTGGGCACAGTGTATTCGAGCAGACAATTCTCTCGTTATCTTTGCCAATCAAACCAGTAATGTGTGGGTTAAAAACATTCAATAACTGACCTTGGAGGACAGCTGCAGATGTAAATAAGTATCGTATGGGAAGATGGAGTTACCGCAGGGTCAGGGGTGTCACAAACCGAACTGCATATTTACTGGCCGCCAATAGACACCTGCATGCTCCGGAATATGACGCGACATGAGGTCATACAATAGAGAGGCGCCGGAATAAGAGAGGTTGGTGAAACAGGAGATCTCCGAGAAAACCCGCCGACCAGCTTCATCGCCAGCATAATCCCCGTCGGGGATCGAACCCGAATCGCCTTGGTAGGAGGCGAATGGCCTGACCACTCGGCCGCCGCGGGTTCTAGCTGCAGATGTGCACGTAAGTCATTGAAAAAAGTTGGTGCAAAATTACATTTTGCAAAAAAATTAGTTGCTGTATTCATCTATCTTGGTATTGCGTTACTTCATTTAGTAATTCTTCCTCTTAGTTCGCTACTGCCTTAAATTACTTGCTACTTCTTCACCTCATATGAAACCGCTTCACTTCTCTTGAAAGACTCAGAACTATAGTGATCCAAGTTCATATTTTACTGATATTGAAATATTTCATGTATTGATTCCTGTGAACCATGTCCTCTTCATTGCCAAACTAAATAATGCCCGTTATTCGTTTCCTGTCCAACAAATGTCATTGTGAACAACAGCAGATTGATGTTAAAGTTGCACTGAATACTTTAGAACTTAATTTCTTTGTTTTGTTCTAAATGGACCTGGTTCATTATGGCTGTGAGTATCTTGTGTACTACGTACTATAACTAGTGCTTTTATGATGTATGTATTTTCGTCGTTGTTCAATACTTTGTATTCTGTTTGAATTCTATAATGTGGCGGTAACAGGTATAAGTGGTTCAGCTATGCCATTTTCTCTCAGCGCTGAATCTTATAAAAATGTTCTGCTCCACGGAACGTTTTATCAGCACATTCAGACGCCGAACGATCTGACAATTTTATTTTCTAGAGCTACCGAGGATTCTAGAAGTCTTTTCATTGGACACTGCAGCCAGAGACTGGCAGGAACTTTACATCTCCTTCCAACGAAATGCTGAGTCTTTCTCGATTCACCCTCTTTCATTTCACACGTCGGGAAAGTTTCCCGCGGGTTTCTTTCGTTTCTCTTATTCTCATTCTACGTTCTCGGGGAAGAAGGCTGCACGTATCCGGTGAAGGAACCGGGGCATGTCGGACTGGGAAAGTATTCCTCGCTCGCCTCGAGAGTACGCCGAGCTCCCCGGAAATTAAATGTCCACGCGTTTGTTTGCGCTAGTAAGTAGCATTCCGCCCGCACAACACACGTTTACCTTACTGCGCGTGAAGAAACAGCTCCTCGTTTTTACCTCCCTGACGTTTGTGACGCGCGACGTGAATTTGAGAAAGATCGTCATTCAAACACTGGTATTGGCGCAAGGGGGTCATTTGTGGCCAAAGGAGGGGTATTTTGACCCCACCCCACTAGATTTAGAATTTTATGTGTATAAATATATTTTTGTATTTTTAAACTTAAATAATGCTAACTTAAACATATAAAATTGAAGTTTTATTATTAAAGTATCTAATTTATACGTGCTTAATTAATAAAAATAGATGCAACAAGGTCACTGTCGCCAGAAAAAAAAATCTTGCACCCCTTAGAAAAACCTGAAATGACGCCCTTGTATTGGCGGTTCGAGATA
Source organism: Medauroidea extradentata (assembly GCA_003012365.1). Taxonomy (NCBI): domain Eukaryota; kingdom Metazoa; phylum Arthropoda; class Insecta; order Phasmatodea; family Phasmatidae; genus Medauroidea; species Medauroidea extradentata. Next base: position 57,236 of record PNEQ01028398.1, read on the forward strand.
AAGTGAACACTAAAAATATCCCTGTAACATTTATATTCTCAGCCAATTCGTATCTTTCCGCATGTAAATGCTAACGAAAGAAAATGTCTAACCTCTCTAGACAAGTCACTTGACATTTGCACGAGTAAGATAAATTGTGTAGTCGGTAACAACCGTTATAGTTTGATAAATAAACGTTAATTAACTATGCGAACTTCAAGTATGTCGATTTCAGTTGATCTTATTTTAATATTGTTGTGTTTAAGTAATAAAATACACGGAACTATTTTAGTCAAATCGGTGCCAACCATGCAAGCAGTAAGGTAACTGTAGTTAATATTGTATTATGTGCAGTAACAGCTAGTGATATTTTTTAAATGTTAAACTTTTACGGCTCACTTTTTCCCGAACGACGTATAAGAGCTTGTTTCTAATGCGAATATACAGGATGTATCAGTACAGCGGTTACAAACTTAAAGGAGAGATAGAACACGCACAGACGATAGCAATGCAGTGTCGTCAACACTTTACTGGCTCGGTAGTGACAACGCTAAACAAAAGAAAGATATAACACGAACAAGAGGAGAATTCATGTTCAATAATCCTTACTAAGAAAAATAGCATAAAGGAACATAGATCTTCTTCACCAGCCAATGACTTCCTAACATTTCTCCTGTACTGGGATTAACAAACATGTTTTCTCCTCTTGATATCGTGTGCTTTCTTTCTTGTGTTTGGTGGCTTGCGGCAGGAAAGCGTTTCCGACAATGCATTGCTATGAGATTTCCCATCGTATGGGTAGAGACATACAAAATTCGCGTTATTTTCTGACAGCTGACTAGACTCCAAGTGACTATAGGCTCGTTCGATGTCTCCCGCTGGTCGATATTGTCGTGACTTGCCGCGGAGAATGCTTACACGGTAGAGAGGCCAATCTCTGTAAAGACGTAACACACGTGAACGACAACACATAATAGTTCGTGGCCAATTGAATCGCAGATTATGCTCTGTTATGTATAGGAAAGTGAAGTTCAGTCTGCTACCAAATGATACCGCGAATTTTGCATGTCTCTACGTATGGGTGTACTCTATCTCTCCTGAAAATTTGTTACCGCTGTACTGATGCATCCTGTATATATATACACACACATACATATAAACACACATGCACGGTTTCCAATAACTACCGTTTACTAAGCACACAACGCGAAACCACAGAATATCTAGGAATACAGAAGTGAAATAGCCAGCAGGAAGACGAACTCAGTCACACGCGCCAGCAAAATGGCTTCCCTGGCCAGCAACATGGCGGAGACGCCTACCACCAATTAGCTTAAGGTGGCCGCCCTGCTAGCCGGTATCCTGGCCAATAGGAAACCTGCCGTAATATGAACGAGCCAAACAGACACGGGGCTGGTAGCAACAACCTCGAACAGCCAATAAGCGGCGAAGTTCGCCCGTATCAAACGAGCCGCCACGTTATTTCAAGTCTGTATTACTATCTAGTCTGTGGCGAAACTATGCTCTGAGCTAAATTGAAAACGAGAATATTAGTGGCAAAATGTTGTGTGGCATAGCGTGCACAATGTGGCAACACTGCGCACAGAAGCTCCCCTCTTGAGTTCCATGCCCAGTTATTACTTTACGTATGTAACGACGAGTAAAAGAGTAGAATCATTTTAGGATTGCTCGGGATTTTAACCGGCGCCTATAATATGCAGGTCAGTAGAGTGGTAGTAAGATAAGATATATGTTGTTTGTAAACAACTAAACCACGCCACACAACTATAGTTCAATCATACAAGCTGGAGGACACTGCACTGATTACAAGAATACGCTGGCTGAAAATATTCTCGAGATTTCCCATCGTCTCTAACGACTGGGTTAACTTAAGCTATAGTAACAGTGGTTTAAAACCTGTGTCACTTATTATTACGAATTTTTCTTAATTTCTTCCCGATTAAAATTCAGGCAAGATTCAAATGAAAATGTTTCAATAGGGTCATAGTTAATTATTCTACCTTTCCTTTCGTGCATTGTATTCGGAAAATTGAAGTATCACTCCAAAAAAATTAAGCTAATTCAAATTTTAAGGTAAAAATTTTCACCAAATAGCAAATACTAAACAAGTACCAGTGCCGATTTTATCCAGTAATACGCATCTAATAATAAAATTTAATGTTTCTATAAAGAAACATTGCATGTTATTCATCGCATCCTTCATTTATTAAACGAAATGTAATATTATAAACAAAAATACGTGACTCATCTACTTAAGGATCACGAATTCACCAAAGATGTTATACTGAAGTAGTTAGCTGTTTAATAACCACAACGAGCTTGCTTAAGACTGTTCAATTGAAGAAAAAGCGTAATTTTACATTTGTATGAAATGTTGTAGTTTTTATAGATTTTACTTGGGAGTAAACTGTAAAAAAATTAATTCTGGCAGACTTTCCATAATGGTATTTTAAAATCAAAATTTGCATACTTCTATATCGAAGAATCCGTAAATTGTTTTTTTTTTTCTCACAAATATGTCATTATTCGCTGCGCTAGTTCAATAATATAATATCTCAAAGTGTTCTTATACTGGAAACCAGCAGTTTGTTTTGTTTCACGTACGCAAATAAGGAAACGTCTATGCCAGTTTGAGCATTTATACAACGATATTTGTCTGATATTATATTCCGTTCAGTAGGTCAGAAAAAGTTGAATATTCGCATGTGTGTTGTTAAAAATTGAAATATTTTGAGGTGTTACACTGTTCAACTAGCGTATATTTGTACCTTTTTATTGCAATAATGAACCTCATAGTTTGTTCAGATTTTCACGTCCAAATACCACCAATTTCGTAATGAATCTACGCCAAAATTAAGCAAATTATTATTTTTATTTGTGGACTAAAAAAAAACGCCTACATTATTGTGCATCGTAATACTACTTTTAGGCCGCGGTTACATTCGATACAGATCTACTAGGTGCATGGACGGCATTGCAGCGTGTCACGCGTATTTTTTTTTACGAGAAAAGGCTTAACTTATTCATATTATGTTTATCTACGAAAAGAACACACACTTGAAACTATGCTTCTACGTTTTCAAAAATTCAGCACGCTTGTTAGAAACATGATTTCGGGCCTCTCAAAACGGCTAAAAACGTTTTTTTTTTATAGACAGCTGTCACTCCTAAAATATTAGCTGCACTCGTAAAGTACAAAGCGTGAGGCATGTGTTGGTCTTCAATTCATACTATTCAAAAATAAAACAATAGATCACCACTTAAGGGTGTTCTAGCGCGATATAAATCATAATTTTGAATTATAATGAAATATCGTTAATTTTGTAGACGATACTTGTGAGTGTAGTTTCCTCTTACAAAACAATTCTATCTCTCATAGTTTTCTCATAACTGTGCGTCAAAGTCAAAATTTGATTGTTACGCTGCCATGCAAATAGTGAAAACCAATCAACTTACTCGAAATAATTCACTGTGAACTTACATTCCAAGAGGTATGCAACAAAAACATTTAAAAACTCGAAATGATATATTTTGAATTTTTTTTAAAAAATCGTGGAAGTACAAAACAATTAGCAAAAATCCAAAAAAGTTTTAAAATACAAAAATAGTTTTGTATATATTTCTTTATGTTTAATTACGTAGCTCATGGCGTGTTATTTCACTGTGAATTATTTCAATTACTTAAGTTAACTGGTTTTCACAATTTGCATGGCAGCAGAAAATGCAAATTATGACTTTAACGCACATTTATGGGAAAACTACCCGGAAGAAAAATTTGTCGTTGACACATATATTTTGTTGGTCTTCACCCTGCAAAGTAATTCTTGTAGCTACCACAAAAACATTTTGTGGTTGCCACAAAATTTTTCAGTCACCAATAAAAAATTTTGTGTTTACCACAAAAATTATTTGACAGGGAAATTTTTCTTTCAGTGTATACCACGTAAAATTGTTATGTAAGAGGAAATTGATCTCACAAATATCGTCTACAAAACTAACAATATTTCATATATATATAATATATATATATATATATATATATATATATATATATATATATATATATATATATATATATATATAATTATGATTTTATCGCCCTTGAACACCCTCAAAGTCCCATAGAAAAAAGCCTACAACGGAAACCTTACACACCAGTTTGGCGCGCTGTGAATAGAGGCGATATGCTTCCTGTCAAGCGAGGGACACTGGCTCTTATCGCCACGCTGTTCCCACGCGTCAAAAGAGGAAATTTGACACCGGCGAAGACTTTACGGAGCGGTTACACGAGCTACGAACGAGTTCAATAGCAGTCTCTTCTCGCTCAAAGTAAACTGGTTTCATATGTAGTTTCGAACGACGAATCTTCGATGCTCCTCTCTTATTGGCTGATTGGAGTAACGATCTGTTACAAATATGGCTGTTTTTTGATCCGACATTTCGCACTCGTTAAATTTAATTAAGGGCGCGGTATACCGCAATTTTCATCATCATTATTTTATTTTGTATTTGTACTAGATATTTTTTTTTATTGTAAACAAAAATATGACTAAATTTGGCTCTTATGAAATTTTTTTATCTCTCATAGTTTTCGCGTAATGGCGTAATGGTTTCAGTTTGAACGACTACGATAAAAACAACTGATATACCAAACTCAAAAAAATCGCAATGGATAAAGACATTGCAGGCTACAATGACATGCTCATAAAATTAAAGAATAACAATTATTTAAATTTTAAAAAAATGTTGAAACTAAAAATTAAAATTTAAAATATTCAATATTTTTTTTAAATAGAAATAATTTTATTTTTTAATTTTATGAGCATGTCATTGTAGCCTGTAATATCTTTATCCACTGTGATTTTTTTTAGCTTGGTATATGAGTGTGTTTTAGTGTAGTCGTTAAAACGGAAACATGCAAAATATGACTTTAAGAAGCCATTACGCGAAAACTATAAGAGAGAAAAAATATTCATTAGAGCCAAATTTAGTCACATTTTGTGTCTTAAATAAGAAAAAAAATATATGGTAAAAATAAAAAAAAAATAATGGTGACGAAAATTGCGGTAGACGGCGCCCTTACCTTTGGGCGTAAAATAATTATATCCACTTTACACGTACAGCAGCATTTAAGTTAAATGCAATGTGATAAACAAAATATCGCGAATGTTGTGCGTAGATGTGATGATAATTAAATATGGTACATTTCAGGTTCCAAGTTTGTTGAGGTTAGGAAGTTCATTGAGGTTTTTTTTTTTTTTTTTTTTTTTTTTTTTTTTTTTTTTTTTTTTTTTTTTTTTTTTTTTTTTTTTTTTTTTTTTTTTTTTTTTTTTTTTTTTTTTTTTTTTTTTTTTTTTTTTTTTTTTTTTTTTTTTTTTTTTTTTTTTTTTTTTTTTTTTTTTTTTTTTTTTTTTCAGTCGTGTAACCTCGCGGCGATCAAACATGGCTTCCGAATATATTTAACAAAACATGTTTGACCTCTAGTGTGACCGTGACTTTAGTGTGGAAATTTGTAAAATAACTTCGTTAAATGGCTTTAAAAGACATATTTTGCCACGTTTTCCGCCGTGCGGAAATTAGAAATACTGATATTCCGTCTTTGGTACTAGGGTTACCGTAATAAGAGGCGTTTAATCTAACAAATACATTGTCCTACTCTTTCTCTCTTCAAGGGGATATCTAACATGAGACGTCATTCTTATGTCAACAAGTCATCTTAGAGAGTGTGTATGTGTGTACTTTATTATGTTATCCTTTGTTCTTCGATTTCTCAAAGTTCTTCTGGTTTGCTATCCGCTTTCAAAGATGACAGTGTTATGTATGAATTATTACAATTCAAACACAGATTTAGTCCGTGGCACTTATTTTCGCTTTCGACTAAACAGTTTTGAAACTAGTTTTGTAACATTTACCTTAATAGCGTGTTGATTTATTCAAAAAGAAACAAATTACTTAAAATGAAGTTGCCCGATGTTTTTTTAGGCCCTACAAAAAAATTTAATAGGCTACTTTATTTCGTCACTACTAACTCTATTACACCTAAAGGTATTGTGAACCCATTTTGTACCCAATAATATATTAGGTACTCTAAATTATACGGAATATAATATATCTTCTTTTTATTGCACATAATTTTACGATCTGTAACACGATATTTCCAAGATTTTTTATTAGAAGTATGGCTGCTGCAATTTTTATTTTATTGTTTTAACTAAGGTGTTATGAACCGCGAGCCGAGAAATCTAAATTGTCCACAACATCAACCTAAAAGAGTAATTTAATGGTTCCGATCCTCATGAGCTATGAAAAGTACCACTTTTTTTAAAATCTCATTTATTTTATTTTTTATGTTTCCTTACGTTTTACACAGTAAGAACAAGGTCATTTTCCTCGACAGTTTTCAACTCTGTCCAACTGGTTTACAAAAGCTAGGAGTTTTATGTTTGTATTTATTGTACAAGTACCTCCAGTATAAAATTTCTCTATTTCATAAGAGGATCACATTTGATGTCGTTACGTTGTTACTCAATTTCTTAATCCAGACTACTTCATCGTATTTCGGCTTGTGGTCTGTTACATTTCTAGAACATTACTCGGTTAGCGTTCAAGCTTCTTTCTGCTCCGTAACTTCCAGCAACTCATACCTCAACTTCTTCGAGCTTCGCGCACAGCATTTCAAGGGAGAATTTCTAGTTTTATTATAATGCGCAACCACGCTTAAACTTTATTCCCGAGTATCAAATTATGCTGTCATGTAAGTCAACTGCAGGCTTAAGTTTTAAACTTAGTTACAGCGCCGTTGTGATTAAACTTTAAATCCAAGTTAGTACCTTCAGACAAGAGATAAGAACTACCTTCCTAGTCGTACCTATGATTTAATATAGAGAATGTTCAAGAATAACAAGTATGGACGGAAAAAACTTACAGTTCATTAAGAAAAAATTGAGCACTTTTATGTAACCAAAGGTACTTTTTTTCTTCTTTGAGATAACATATGGTTTACACTGCTTTGTAATATAAACTAAGCAATATAATTAAGAGTCAGAGTGTATAAATATATCCGAAATCGTAAGTTAATCTCTGAGGTGAAGAAATAAACACCTTATTATATGATCGTTCTAGAAATATGTGCTATAAAAGTGTCACTTTTATTGTGAACTACCTGCAATGACTATGAACATTATAATTTAACATGTACCAAAACAATACGTCATAATAAATGTATTATAATTACAGTTTCATTAATCGAAATGTAGATGATTTCATGTTACAAAATGCTATTGGAGTTCTATAGAGGTGTTCAAGAGGAAAAAAATCGTAATTTTATATTTGTATTAAATAGTGTTAGTTCTGTAGACGTACTTGAGAGTACCTTTCACAAAAAAAAAATCTCGGCAAGTTTTCTCATGGAGTCATTTCAAAGTACAAAATTTGCACGTTTCTGTTTCATACATCCCCCAAAAAACAAACAACATTGTAAAACGAAATAATTCACACTGAAATTACATGTCGGGGGTAGGACTTCAAGAACTTATATAAAAATTTAGTACAAAATTATTGTGTATTTTTAAAACAATTCTAATAAGAGCGAAAAAATTTAAAATTTAAGAAATTAAAAAAATATATACAGTGTCTTATTAATTTTCATATATACTTAAAGCCCTAGCCCGCGACGTTTACTGCCACTATAAATTATTTATTTTAATTATATTAATTTGTTTTCGGGGGTTTCAAGAAGTACGATTTGCAAATTTTAACGTTGAAATGCCATTATGTGAAAATTGGCTGAGCTAATTATTTTTGTAAGAGGAACATGTAATCCCAATTAACGTCTACAATACTTAACACTATTCCATTCAAATGTAACATTGTGAGATTTTCCCTCCGGAACACCCTTAAACAAAAGTAGGGGAAATTCGATGCATTTTACCTTCTGTATCGAAGAAATAATATTGTATACTACCAGGAAAGTAAATTTATAAATTTTTGCGTACTTCACATTTCCTTTACTTATTAATTGATGGTGTTATTATATTATCTGTATATATTTAAAACAACAAATACAAACAGCTTCATCCAGTCCACTTCGCTGAGCGTACTTTAATTGCAGAACATCTTTGTTTTTAATTCATCTTTATTTCTCTATGCAATAGCTGCCCGGCTGCGGCTTTGCCCGCGTGAAATTATGTAATGTAAACAGCAACTCTGGATAAAATATGGGATGAAGGCATTTAACAGCTAGCGTACTCAATAACAGTGAACTATAAATTGTCTTAGCTCAGTGTAAAGAGCGCGCGCAATATGCTCGTATGATGTCACAGTAATTCCCATCGCAAAGTCTTGCACGGGATACGAACCCGTAATCCCACTTCTCCCACACCACAAACTTTATACAATACCTGAGTGAATGCTTATAGGCAGGCAGTGATAATTCTTTCGTATGTACAGATTTTATTTATGAGTAGGTTGGCAAAAAGAAACAACTGTTGAATTATTTCTCCGTGATGATTCTCTTTCTTCGGGAAACTGTAACATTTTACTGTTTTTCGCGTCCTTAATTCTCGAATTTCACAAAATCCTGAATTTGATTAGTATATTAAGCTTCAATCTTATCAAATAATCATTTCGATATCTCAACAGGTATAAGCGGTACAGATGAATATTCGAAAACACATGTTCTTTTTTCGATAGATTTCAAGGACGAATTTCGAAATATCGTGAAATCAATTTGTTGATATTTACATAATATTTATTTTAAAACAAAAACCATTTCAATATTTCCACTTGTTTAGGAGATAAGTGGGATTAATTAAAAAACACGTTTTATTTTTTTAAGAGGTTTTAAGGACGAATTTCGAAAAATTTTTAAATTTGTTTTTAGATATTTACTTCAGTATAATTTTAAAGAAAAAAATCACCTTACTATCTGAAATTGTTTAGTTTGTAATTTGCAGATACGAACTGCACCATGCGAATAAGTGATTAGTTTCATAAATAATAAATAAATAAATAATTAGGTTCTACTGTTCTTGCAATAATATTATTTTTAATGTTAAACGAGAGCAGATCTCAATAATCCGTCCGGCTGTTTTGTTTAAAATGGTATTTGCAGTGATAGATATTTTTTTTTATTTAAAACAAGAAATTCAACGGTTTCGGCTAAAAAGTCAACTAACGAGATTTTCGTTAATTACATAATTAAGTTAACTAAAACCATGGTATTTACTGCTTAAAAAAATCAGCCGATATAACGAAGACGATTTTAAACTGAACTGCCAGCCAGAATTTTGATATCTGCTCTCGTTTAGGCGTAAAAAATTAATACCTCTAAAAAGTATAAACTAAAGAGCATGGCGATAATGGGTGTTTGAAAACTATACCAACAGATGAGGAGATATCGCTAAAATGTTTTGTGCCAACATATCCTTGAAAGCACTGTAGTCTCTCGTAACATATATTACTGGGTGATATACGTCTTACACAACTGCAGACCAATAACACACATGAAATATTACAACGGCGCGATTCTTATTGGTTAATTCAGACAGGGCAACAGCTCCACGTACGAGCTAAAGCCAAAAATATTCTGATAAGCTGAACGTGCGTTCAAACCCTGCAAACAGTCAAATTTTCCTACGAAAAGTCTCATATCTAAACTTTATAGCCAGAGACCGGAAAAATCCGCGGGTTCACTGACAGGTAGGCTAGCCTGCAAGAATATTTGTAAACTGAAGTAAACGGCAGATGCTCATTAGCTGCTTGCTGTTAAAGTGATATAGGTCTGTATTAGTTACATTTCCATTGTTGGCTCAGAGACTTCCAGGATGTGTCAAATAAGTCAAGGGCCAATAGCGAAAGTGACGCAAGCATACAGTTTTATGAATTCTAGCTTGTGCCGCAAAAAAAACCCTAATTATTCAGGTTTCCATTTATAGCCAAGATTTTATGGTGAAAAGATTTCTCCACCATTGGGATTAAATACCTTATATGTAGAGATGATGGTTTATCGCAGGAAAACTTTACTGTTTGCTGGGTTTCAAGACACGTTCAGCTTACCAGAAGATTACTGGCTCCCGACTGTACGTATAGCTGTTACCCTATTTCACTGAGTCAATAATAATCCCGCTATTGTAACATGTGATGCCTACATTTGGTCTGCAGACTGCTACGTTGTGTCAGATGTACATCACCTAATCAATAATCACATGTGTTTTATTAACTAGAGTTTTCAAGGATATGTTTGTACAAAATATTTTCGCGATGTATCATCCTTAGAGGAACGTCAATTACGCGGATTCATCTGGCAGCTGCCTAGACTTGTCAGTTCTATACATACACTGGCGACAATCGATTATCTATTGGCTTATAACCGTACAAGCAGGTAGCAAGCGATAGCGCTTCGCATTGTTTCCTTATTTACTACTAGCTTGCAGTAGTCAAACGCGTTTCGTAACAGCCGCCAGCAAATCGCAGACATGACAATGAAGTATATATAATTGGCGTTCAACCTGACCTGGAATGTATCTGCGAAATTTGCGTACTTCTAATCATCCACTCTAATCATCATCATCATCTCTACTTATGTGTAGAGACACGATTATTTCGCGTATTGGTTCTAGGTCAGGTTGGACGTCAATAATGTATACTTCTCTCCTCCTTCTGTAATTAGGTGAGAGCGGTTTTGACACACTTTTGACCACTGCAAACCAGTTATAAATAAGGAAACAACACTGAAAGAAAAATATTGTAGGAAGTCTTCCCTGCAAACTGATTTTGCAGCAACCACAAAATAATGTTGTGGATGCCACAATATTTTATTGGTTGGTGTAGACAAAATGTTTTTGTAGTGGCCACAAAATAAATTTTGCAGGGTGAATACCCATAAAATATTTTGTAGCTGGCACAAAATATCGTCGGCTTGGTGGAGAAACTCACTAAGTCAAATTTAGCCTGCTTTGGGATAGTGATTATTTATTTGCGGTTTTCTTGGTGCTAATAATAAAAAAACTTTGACTGGTCGCTATTCAAATCAATATGATTTAATCAGTTCATCTTATATTAATTGTATATTCACCTTGTCATCAAACAATAAAGCAATAACTTCAACAAATCCATAAATTGACTTAGTGAGTTTCTCCACTAACCCACGATATACCTCTCCGTGAAGTCGTTCAGATATCACGTTCTTCACGTTTGTACTGTTAGAAGCCGATGGATATTCAGCTTCTGCCGGTACACGCATAGAAGTGAGAATTCTAGGCTGTTGGCATATGAATACGGAAAATACTCGTGCGTCTACTTTTGTAAACATCTGCAGCTGTGTTCCGTTGTCAGTGATTGGTTGTTTTAACGCTCACTTGTATTGGGCTTCTGCCGGTAAATAACACACGTATGATGTCACAGTTACCCTGTTATGATTGACGCAGTCAAATGGACGACTTGAAGTACACGCCCTCTGACGTCACACCGCTGGAGAAGAGTACTGTGGGAAACAAAGCGTGTTTACAAACATGCTGATTTTTTTGTCGGCAATAGCAGAAACAAAACATTTTGTGCTCTCGTAGACTTGCACGCAAGGGTAAAAAATATTCGTTTCAATCTCATGGTTAAGATACGTAAACGTATAAGATTAATGTTTACCCGATAAATCGGCAAATTCCAAACAAATAATCAATTTTCTTGACGTACATCTCATACCTAGAGACATGAACTTTTCGCGAAAAGAAATTTGCCTCACTTTATGTCCGTGACTTGTGTGCACGTCTGCAGACTTGCTTCACGGTCAGAGATTGGATGTTTTGACATTCGTGTGTCGTGGAGTTTTACACGCAAATAACAGACGTGTGGTGTTACAGTAACCTTATTGTGATTGGTACAGTCAAATGAGAAACGTCACAGTTCAAAGGCACGCTTCCAATATCTATGAAGCAGAACTGCAGACGTGCACATAAGGCACTGGAACAAAGTGGGGCAAAATTCTTTTCGCGAAAAGTTCATGTCTCTACTCATACCGCACATGTGAAGCCAAACAGCTAAATGAAGGTTATGTTATGTTGCGGTATCCATTGAGGTATGATTTGTATCCCACACCTGACTGAAGCTCCGCCTCTTTTCAAGTCGTTCATTAGAGACGTGTTTGAAGAAAGACACTCAGCCAATAACCGTGAAGCAAAGCTGATAATGTGCACGTAAGACAATGAAGTAAAATGATATAAAAAATATGTTCGCTGCTTGCTCGTGGCTCTATACATCACACATCTACCCACCATAAGAACCCGCGACATATTTTTAATTACGCACAATATAAACACATACTATTAACAGCATTTATAATACCATTTAATGGTTATTTACTTTGAGAGCAGGCGAAATATTAACATACCGATATTTCAGTTCATGTTTTTTTTGCTCCAGTCTGTACCTGGCGTACGCCTATTCATTGATTTGACTATATGGCAGCGACTGAGGCGTGATTGGCGTATGACGTCACAACAACTGTGAAAAGAGCACTTTGCTTCTTTTCGTGAGTGGTTACGTTGCCTTCAGTTTCCTCTGCACTCTAAAAACACTTTCCTTGCTTCTACACAAATTTGTTGAGCAAAGAAATTTGTATTTAAATATGAACCACAGTAACGTACCCTTAACGTAACACAATTTTATTGAATCCAATATTAATACAAATGTGTTCGCGTTAAATAATTCAGCTGTTCTCTGTATGGCAAGTTGTAGTTGTTTTGGATCAAACGTAATATTGCAGAATATTTTTTATTTCCTTTGCTACTAAAATTAAAATTGTGCTCAAGGTAAATATTTAATAAATATTGTAGTCTATTAATATCAAACATAAATGTTTAAGATTTCTTTTTTTTTTTTTTTGTAAGGGAATTTTTTTTACCGCTATTAAACTGCCTGATGCATGAACCGAGACTGTACCGCACTGAACAAACACTTATATGCTCTGCAGCTGTTAGTACTGTAACCGTTGGACGATAAAATAAAACTACGGTCCCACGATTCAGCAAATAAATTTGCCAATTATAACTTGCCCCGACGGAAAACTGTAGTTTAAAATATGTCTGGCTTGTACACCAATATATACTGACGGCATGCGATTTAATATGCGAATCTTCGTTCAACGGAGGCGAGTGTGCGCAGAAAGTTAAAAGTTACTGCTTCGCTTCCAAAAAAGAGTGGCTGGAATATTTGATGAGCAAGAAAAGCCCCGAAGAGAAATTGTTCGACGATCGAAGTCCTGCGAAGTTTAGAACAACCGCTGAAGAAACCACATAAATTTTTATCAAGACATGGCTTGTTCGGCTTGTTTCACTGCTGCGCTTGAATTTTCAGTAGCGTTTTAAAATGTTTCAAATTTCAGCTCTGGCTATGGCGCAGATGTATTAAGCAATTTTGTTGGATCTGCGTTTTCCAACAGTTTGGGGATGAGATTTTGTGTTTGTTATCTGAGTATTTTATGGAAATACACTAATATTATACGTACATTGCGGATAGTCAATGCATGATTTTTGTCATTTTTGTGGGAAATAACATTGAAATTCGTGGTAATATTTAACCATAAGACGACCTTAGATTTACAGAGGAGTAAGTAATTTTATGTAGTTTGCTAATATATAATTACTATACACTAACTATAGCAAACAATTTTGAAAAATGTGCATAAAATTAATAACAATATGACACTTCTAAACATATGTAAATACACCACTATAAATCTTAGCCCCGTATATGATGCAATCCAGGTAAATATTTTTAGGAATAGACGCAAACAAAAATAAGTAAAATCATTTTATATAGTGATTTTTACATAAATAGATTTCTAAATGACAAGTGGAACAGCTGATGCTGGGATATTAATAAGGAGAGGAAAATTTCGCGAATTCAATGACAATCATGTTAGAATGCGCTGTCCTGTGTCCAAGCAAGGGGGCCTCCCCCCTCAATTTTTCCAATTTAAAGCTACTCATTGGAACAACAGACAATGAACGAATATACGGTGCTTGAGTACGTATATGATAGTGAAGTCCAGCATGCAGGTCACAGGATTCGCGGAACTTTCCCGTCCCTAGATATTGGTAGAGACATGCGAAATTCGCGTCGTCATTTGGCAGCAGACTAAACTTCACTTTCCTATACATAACAGAGCATAATCTGCGCTTAAATTGACCACGATCATTTATGTGTTGTCGTTTACGTATGTTACGTCTTTACAGATATTGGCCTCTCTACCGTGAAGGCATTCTCCGCGGCAAGTCTCGACAATATCGGCCAGCGGGAGACGTCAAACGAGCCTATAGTCACTTGGAGTCTAGTCAACTGTCAGAAAATAACGTGAATTTTGCACGTCTCTGTAGATATTGGTTCTCAAAATTTCCGAGAAATAATTTTAGCACTAAAATGTTTCAACGTATTACGTGCACATCTGCAGCTCTTCTTCGTAGTCGCCCTGATTAATAGAGCCATGATTTTATGGAGAAAAGATTTTTGCAATATTTGGTTTCAGTGCGTCATGTAGCTATGCTACACCGTCTGTGATTGGTTGATTTGACTCTCATTTGCCTTGGCAAATCACAGACTTACAGACTCACAATAATCTTATTCTGATTGGTGCAGTCGAAAGAGAAACGAGTCTGAACAAAGACACGCTGCCAATAACCATGAAGTACAGCTGCCGATGGGCAGGTGAGACAGTGAAACAAAGTGAGGTAAAAATATTTTCGCGACAACATTCCTGCCCCTATATGTAAGTAACATTATTCTTATTTTCTTATTTGCCCAACAAAATGAACGGCAACCCTGAACTCATACACAAATCAATAGCTAAGAAGCAGAGTGGCATATGTGCACATAAGGCATTGGTTTGTAGCGAAAATTTGTACAACTAAACTCGGTCCCAATGCCTAATGACTAGAGGTACGTAAATATCGCAGATACATTCCAGGTCAGGTTGAACGCCAATTAAGTATACTTCATTGTCATGTCTGTGACTTGCTGGCGGCTGTTACGAAACGCGTTTGACTACTGCAAGCCAGTAGTAAATAAGGAAATAATGCGAAGTGCTACCGCTTGCTACCTTCTTGTACGGTTATAAGCCAATAGATAATCGATTGTGGCCAGTGGGTGTATAGGACTGACAAGTCTAGGCTGCTGCCAGATGAATCCGCGAAATTGACGTACCTCTACTAATGACTATAGATTATGGTATATCGCGAAAATGTTTTATGTCAACGTAGCCTTGAAAACCCTGTCACAACGTAGATATCTGCAGACCAATAATAGGCATCAAATATTACGGTAGCGGGATTCTTCTTTGCTCAGTAAAATTTGATGTTTTATCTCTCAGCATCACGGTGTTATATCTGCAAATAACAGACGCATGGTGTCGCAATAACTTTGTTTTGATTGGCAAAATCAAATAAGAAATGTCGCTGCACAAAAACGTTCTGCCAATATCCATGAAGCAGAGCTGCAGATGTGCACGTAAAAACTAAAAAATTTGGTGCAAAATTGTTTTCACCAAAAATCATTGGCTCGAGAACAGCAACAAAGAAGAAGCTTACCTATGCTGATATTGATAGCATTATTCGAAGTGCTCACAACCATTGTGTAACAAGTCCATAATTTTCTTATATTGAAATGGATCATGTATGGGTTTCTGCAAACCATGTTCTCTTCAATGCCAAAGTAAATCATCTACAATGTTCATTTTATGCCCAACAAATTTCATCGTGCGAACAACTGAAGATTGAAGTTAAATTACATTGAATACTCTAGAGTTGAATTTCTTCATTTGGTTCTAGATAGACCTGATACATTATGGCTGTAAGCCGCACACATGTCCTGTTACAAGTCTGTAGATTATAATAGTCATGTGAAGAATAGGACAGCCAAAGTAATATTTTTCATGACTCTCTTTCGGTCCTCCAGTTAAAATTGCTGGTAACAAAAACGCTAATAATAAAAACTAGTATTTTACATAAACATATACCGCAGGAATTTAAACAGTCAATAGCAAGGGACATGAAAATTTCGAGTTTTCTTTTAGACAATAGCTATATTTCCAGCAATTATATGTTCGTACCACGTTCACAATTGGCTTTCGACTTGGTTGATACTTTCTGAGCGTCACTTAGCAAAATGTAAGTAGCCGTGGCCCAATATCGCTGTGTGAGCGAGCAGCTATCGAACAGCTGCTGCCTGCTAGAATACACATATGTTATAGCGGGCTAGCCTATAGAGGTTTAGAAACCACGACATTTTCCGGCCTTTGTTAAGAACACACTACACCAAAAACACGTAATTTTATAACTGAACCAAAAGCTATCAAACTCTTACGCACTATATTTGTAGTAACTTACAACAAATAAAATATTTTTCGATTACATAATTTACGTTTAAACGCTTGTTCAATTTTGCGGTTTGACTATCTTCGTTACTTACCCAAAATAAATACTATTCAAACGATAAAAATTAAATAACTTATAGTGGAAGTAAATGTGTTAAGCTATAGACTGACAACTTTTTGATTTAACGAAAAAAAATTTTTAATTAAAAAAAATCAATTTCGAATATACCTAGATTTTTAAACGTCGTTGATTGCCTGAAATTTTTAATAAGTTATTTTGTATTAATTAAAATAGGTGTCTTTCTGTACCTTAGCAATTTACTTTCCCTCAAAATAATTTCATTCGCATCGAATGAATAGTTTTTACTTTGGGTAAGTAAAGAAAATAGTGGAATTGCTACTTTTGCACGTGCTTTTACAAAAACTATGGAATAAATATAATAATTTGTAGCGAATCACTATTAATGTGACAGAGTTGGACATTGTTTGGTACCGTTAGAAAATTACGAATTTTTCGGTGCAGTACGAACTTAAGAGAACAATTTTATTCGCACATAGTTAAGCCATGCAGAATATTGACGTTTGTTTCATCATAAAGTTCTCGCCGTCATGAGCAAACATACTGGTGTGTGAGTCAATCGACGGACGATCATTTCCCGCAGCAGTTACACTCTTGACGAGAGGTGCGAAAGCGCAGAACAACAGGAAGCCAAATGGTGCGGGAATTGTAATGCACGTACGGGCAGAGATGATTGAATTTCATCTCCGCTGCCGGTTTTACGGAGAAATCCTCTCAAACATAAAAGGAAAATGTCAAGCGTGGATGTGTTTTCCCACTCTAGCGCGCTCCCCGGCTACCGTCCATGTTATCCCGTCCCTTATTCTCCGGGATTTAAAAATAAAGTTCCGATGCTATTACTAGTACTGGGCCCAGAAGACATCTTGCCAACCCTTCAACCCCTTTGCTAAACTAACCTCCCCGAGCCCCTCTCCATAAAACCCCTCGCTCCCTTTCCGGCTCGCTCGCAATTCTTGCGAGAATCGTTGCGTCGCGCCATGCATTATTCAGATCCCATATTCGCTGCTGCGTCGCTGGAATGAGAGTTCCTCTGTCGTGAGAATGCCAAACCACTCCTCCCCTCCCTCCTTCCATCTTGAAACATGTCCTAAATTCTGATAATAGTCCGACTGCAGCTCGAGCGGCGTGGTCGCCTATGCAGGGAAGTGAGATTTAAGAGAGGTTCCCTCGTGCTTGATGCTTCGAGCATCAGGAGTTGCACACTTCACCACACTTTACAAAAATTCGTGCTTTAAAAAAAATGCTTGAAAATTTACGTCAGAACTTTATCAGTCTAGGCACCCCAACAAAATGTCGCAGGTCATTAAAGTGGTCCGAATTTTTAAAAACACCTATAGGGACTTGTAAGAATTTTAATAAGCAAATCATTTGATGCGATACAAATCAAACTTCGATGGCATGTCACATTACATAAAATTTTTTGTGTTTAAAAACATTATTTAAAATTTGTAGCCGAGATGTCCTCTTGTGACAATTCAAACAAATGTAAAAAAAAAATTTGAAGATTGTATTTCAAAATGTAAAATTATTATTTATTATTTATAAATTGACAAAATTGTCTCTAAACATACAAAAATTTTTTGTATATTCATAAGCATTTCCGGTAAATGGTACAATATTTTTTTTATTAAACATACAAACTACTTTTCTAAGAACTTTTTTTGTAAAAGTACAAAACTATATTTACTGTTCATGCAGCTGAAATATGATTAAATAGCATCGGAAGCTTCAAACCCATACACAGTGTGGAACACTTAGAGAGCTTCAGGTTAGAAATAGGTCAAATTATCAGTTTTCTTAATTTTCCAGCCTGGTTACGTCAGTATACACTTCGCAATTTTCGCGGATCCCTAAAACTGTATATAAACACTTATATTGAGGTATGGGACACAATTTTACTATACCTACTCTATAAATCGGTGTGCTAAAATTATAAATAAAATTTTGCAGTGTCGCAATGGCGACAGTCTTAAAATAAAATGCGCAGTATTTTACGTACACTCTTAACGTCACGGTAGGGAAATATTTTCTGACGCTCGCATATAAATTTATCCCAGCTTAAGAGTGCGTGGTAGATAAATAAACGCTGAAAACATAAATTGATTTCTACGCTATTTTCGAAGCCAATACGTATAAAATACTCAATTATGATCCTAGTAATGGTATTTGCCAACTTTATGAGTAAATATTTATCCAGAATTACTAATTCGTTACGCGTGATCTCTTGCGCCGCAGTTAAATGCACGAGGTTCCGGCGTCAGAGATTGTGCCTCAGAAGTTCGTAACACTGGAAACAATTTTGTTTGAAACGTTGGCTAAAACTGTTGTTTATGATTGCTATTGTTTAATTTTCGCAAATTGACTTCAAGAAACCTATAGTTATAGATTAATGCTTTTAGCGTTGAATTATGTACCACGGCCTCTTAAGTGTGTTCGGATCTGGAACGAGTTCTCCACGAATATACAACATTGTGAATTTGTTATATATTTCAGGAAACTCCTGCTGAAATTTATGTCATTTGCAAATACCGGAGTTCTCGAATAATTTTCTTTCCCTCATCAATTTCCTACCCATGTTCACACGTTCATGTATTTGTCTGGCGTGTGTGTGCGTGTCATGAAAAATTACAATGATTGTAATACGTATGAAGTTTTCTCAGTTTTAACTTTTCCCGTTTTTTATCGTTTTTGTGTGATAAATTTTTAAGTAATTATATTTTAAAATGTGTTTGTTGTAATTTTTTTTATTAGTTTGCGAACACAACTATGTGACCGGGCGGCGCCAAAATTAACTTGGCTGTAGAGTTAACAATTTCTTTTTGACGAAAGTCGAACCACGCCACTTTAAATACAAGTAATAGTTGTGGAAGGTGATGTACCCGTACCACCTGGTCTGTTCTACGCGAAATTGCTTACTCATTCTCAATATCTGTATAGACAGAGTTGTGCGAAATGTCCCATTACCCCGCTCGTTGATACTTGACAGACATGCAATATGTTATTTTAACCAGGTGTGTGTTATAAAAAGATACGGGACCACCTCTTACTCCAGAGGATCTGAGTTCATTCATATGCATATACAGGATTTCCAAAAACAACCACATAATATGTACACGACGGAAATCAGGGGCAAAGTTTTAGACGAAAAACGTACGTTGCAAAGTTTTGTACGATGACATTTTACGAGTGCAAAGTGGCAACACTGCATGGAGAAAATTCACTCGTGTGTTCCCCCGCCAGTAATTATTTCACGTGTGTTACGTCAAGTAAACGCTTGGACTGCTTGGGATTTAACATGCACCCATAATATGCAGGTCAGAACAGTAGTAGTAAGATAAGTAAGATAAGTAAGATAATTAAGATAATTGTGGAGCGCATGAGGGGACCAATTACAGCTCCATGTTGCTGTATTTTTAATGTACAATTACTTCTTACAGCATTTTGCCTTTAACCTTTTCTTCCCCAATTTAGTCCAGGATTCGCTTGGTATGTTAATTATATTGTTGTTTATGGGATTCCTTTATAGTTGTCATAGGATTAATTTCCATTAGAAACGACCTGAAATTCTATGTAACAATTATGATGAAATGTAAGCTACAAAAGTTTCGAACATCTTTGAATTCATCAGTTGTCTCGCACCGTTATTGGCAACAATCAAGTCAATACGCCCTCCTTATGAATTATCCAAGGATTGCAGATGTGGACTTTGGAGTGGCTATTTCAGAGGTGCTGGTGAAGTAGGTGATCCCCTTCCAAATAATTTGTCAGTGAAGGTAGAATTCACGGATTCTCTTTCACAGACCAGGAAATGCGCTGGTGCCCCGCCCTGTTGGGACTAGACATTACCAAGAATCCCCAAGCGTCTTAATCGCTGAACAAACCAGCATTGTAACATGGAGAGAGGCGTAACTAGAATGACCATCTCTGACACACGAGTTCCGTGATGTTCAAAAAAGTGTGTACTAGCCATATGGTGAGATTAGATGGCTTTACGTCTCAACAACATCGAAGTCGTTAGGGTCGGTGACTCACAAATTGGTACAATGACAGGAGCTGGGAGAGGAGTCGGCCATGGTCTTTCATAAGAAACCATCCCAGCATTCACCTGGAGCGATTTCGGGAAAGCATGGAAAATCGAAATCAAGATCGCCGGAGTCGGGTATCGAACCCGGATCCTCTCGAACGCGAGTCCAGCGTATTATACTTGCATCACTTCACTTGGTGAACAACCAGAATTCTAAAACACAGTGCAGCCCAAGTCATCATATTTAGTCGAATTCTTTTTACTCCAGAAATAACTTTTCTTTTAGCTTCGGTATACAGCGTATTCGTCTAAGAACAAAACTTTTCTACGCTTAAGAAGTGAATACAAAACCTTCAGTAAACATGATGAATACGTGTCTCGTCAAAACACCAAGCCTATAATAAAACTCGTTAAGGGCGCGGTCTACCGCAATTTTCATCACCATTTTTTAATTTTTTTATTTGTACCAGTTATTTTTGTTCTTATTTTAGACAAAAAAGTGACTAAATATGGCTCTTATGAAATTTTTTATCTCTCATAGTTTTCGCGTAATGGCTTGTTAAAGTCATATATTGCATGTTTCGTGATATGGCCTACACTAAAACGAACTGATATTACAAACTAAAAAAAATCACATTGGATAAAGACATTGCTGGCTACAATTTCATTTTCATAAAAATGAAGAATTAAAATTATTTGTATTTAAAATTTTTATTTTCAGTTTCAACATTTTTATAATGCAAACAATTTTTATTCTTTATTTTTATAAGCATGCATGTTAGAACCAAACATCCTATGCACACTCAAGCCCTGTCTATTCGTTCATTGTCCGCTGTTCCACTGAGTAGCAGCTAAAATGGTCGGGACTTGAGTATGCATAGGATATTTGATTCTAACATGTAGAACATTGAATTCGAGGTATTTCACCGTCTCTATGTACAACGAATTGTGAAAATCCAAATGTGCCTAAAGCGGTTTAATTCTAGAAAGAAATCCAAACCCTCTTACAGAAATGAAATAATTCACACTTAAATACAGTGTCAGAGGCTACGTCAATGCCTGCATGAATATCGGATTGAACTTCGATCTGTATTTAAAAAATATATAATGCATTTTAAATTAAACATTTTAAATTGCCAAAATATTTTTTAACATACATATTAAAATTCAATTCGGTTCTTAGACGGGTCTTGGCCTAGCCAATATCTTTGTTCCTCTGCTTGAATTATACCACACTGTAAGTCAGTAGATTTGCCTTTCTTGTATAAAACCGTTTTATGCAAGTTTCTACTCTGACGTGCGATTATACAAAAACTATGAAAGCTAAAACCAAAGATTATTTTTTCATTAAAAAAAATAGCCACTGTGTGTATGTACATAACCAACCATATACCACACAAATATAAAAATTACTAAAACAATTAAAATGTTTGGTGAACTGCCCTCTTTACTCAGTTATGTCTGTATGAGTTTAATGGTGTTCAACTCGACCCGTTCCTGCCACATTGTTTGGCGTAACTACGTGGAGATTCGAATCCCGTTCACACGAAAATAATCATTTCGAGAAGCTTTTTAGTATCGACTTGAAATCGAAATTTAAATGGATGAGGAGAGAACAAAGTGGAGGAACGCCCCCAGAAAAGAAAGAAACGACCACCACATTTTCTGCATCTGTAAATCCTGATTCATTTATCTTTGCCTTAGAAGTTGGGTCACTCTGGTATAACAGTAAGGAGATTATGAGAAAGCACTAAATCTGATTCAATACATAGTATACCAAGATAAAATAAGACCAGCTATTCAACTCTATTGAATGTTGTGTATTCATGAGCACATCGGCTATGAAATTTTACGAAATAAAATATCACGGCGAAAATTAGGGAATAAATTTCTTACGCTATAAAGTTGTCAGCCATTATCGAAGCGTGCGAAAATTCTTTCCAAGTTTTATTGGGTTGTCGCAAAGAAGATAAAAGTATCGGAAAGTGGAGCGCGAAGAGAAGATAAAAATACAAAAAAAAAAAAAATACTTCACAGTTTTTATAAAGACGAACCCACTATATCGGCTTCGTTACTGCACAGTTAAGCTGGCGAGAAATAAATACGTGAAACCGATGTAAAGAATCTGCGGGTGTACAAATATTTACATTTGTTTTACTGGTTTTATTTATGTAACTGCCATGCACTGACATTAATATTAGCTTATTTGCTCAAATCATAGTTTGTTGACCGTATTTCACAACAAATTAACACTTTAGTTCATTGTGTGTAAAACGAATTAATATAACATGTTTGACAAAATCGTTTTGCAGTCGAGAAAGAAAAGTAAGAATTAATAGTAATATACAAATGAATCGGGATTTTGCTAAAGGGACCAAGTCCACTTTATGAGCAAATTCAGGTTATACGAGATTCCGACTCTGCAAAGTATTCTCTTGGCTGTCAGCAGCAAAAGGAACCAAGTACTATACAAGAAATACGTTAAACAAGCTAGTAAATATTTGTGGAACTTGCAGAAGGTGCCAAGTCTAGGACTTGGGACTTTTTGTTAAAGATACCAATTCATGGACTTGGTATCTTTTGCTATTGACAAATGATATGGGAATTACAAGGACATTTCGAGCCTCTATTTTAAAGAGTTTTGTTACTATTCAAATAATGAATATCCCAGGACAGTTGAGACCTGTTGTAATGCCAACAAACAACGCCTACAGAAATGAAACTGTACTAATCAAAAAATTTAAACTTGAAGGCATTCTAAAATGTATGTATTACGTTGCAACTCATGACGAAGCGGTCACATTTTACGACAATATACTACGTTGGCCTGCTATGACAAACAGACATGTCGATGAATGTGGCAATGGTGCGTTATTTTTTAAGACTTATATTATTGTTAGAGATGATGGTTTATCGCGGGAAAAGTTGACTGTTTGATGGATTTCAATACACGCCCAGCTTACCAGAAGATTACTGGCTTTAGCTTGTACGTGCAGCTGTTGCCCTATTTGACTGAGCCAATAAGAATCCCGATATTGTATTATTGGATGCCTGGTATTGGCCTGCAGACAGCTACGTTGTGTCAGTGTTTTCAAGGCTATCTTGGCACAAAACATTTTCGCGATATACCATCATCTCTAATTACTGTCATTAAAGAATATGTTCCCACGTTGTTTGATAGATTTTTCACTAGCATATTCCAAGGTTCCAATAATTTACACCATGGACAAAGCGTTGCTTTATTGGTAAACGTAAAATTGGGTGAATAGGGACACTGGGGTGAATAGGGACTAAATTTCAAATCAAAAGTTCCAATACACGGTTTTAAAACCCGAGTTTTTCCTTAAGGTTGGAAATTAATAATTTTACAAAGAGTAATTGTACTGGTTTGAATTTGATTTCAGATAAAGGTCTAAGCTGGGAGGAATATGTTTCAAATGTTGTCCCTATTCGCCCCAGTGTCCCTATCCAACCCATTTTACGGTATAAGATAGCAGGCGGTGTTGTGTTTGCAAAACGTGTTTCCATGTAACATATCATTAGTCTGTCACTGGAATATACAACATTACACTAATATCTACTTAAGACATTATGATTTATGTGCCATTATTATAATGAACGTTATTTCATTTGCGAAGGATACGAAGTCAGTTAATTTTATTAATTTACAAAAAATAAAAGACAAAAGAATGTATGTGTGAATTATGTTTCATATTTATTCCCCCCACACACACACTAGGCTTTCAGGTTATCCATTTTTGATAACCCGTTTCATTCCAGATCCTCAATGAGAAGTTTTTTGTTGTTTCCCGACAGTTTACTCACTTGGACTCGGTCCCTTTTGTAAATTCCTGATTCAAATATATATATTATTTGTATGCACATACATATAGTATTGTTCATTGCAATATGTGTATATATATATATACATATGTATGTGTATGTATATACAAACAAAATGTCAAGAGTCGGTGATATAATAAGCACACTGCGCGAATCCTAAACTACAATAAATACGAGAATGTTAGTGGAAAAATGTTGAACCACAATAATTTCCGCGCAAGAAATGGCAACACTATTCTGAGAAATGCCACTTTTGCGGCTACGTATATTATTTTTATGTATGTTACATCAAGAAAACGTAGAATCGTTTCCACTGGTCGGAATTTGAAACTGCTCCTGTAACATCATGTTCTGAACAGTGGCAGTAACATAATATACATGTGTAACACTAGGGGGAATTTACTCCGTGCTATGTTGCAACATTGTGCACGTAAAAAAAGTGCCCTTTCTGGACACCGTGTATATGAAGTGCACATACGTAGCTAATATACATACTCTGGCTAAAGCATTAAAAGTTTTATTTCGGTAAGGCGTCACTCTAAAGAAAATTATTAAAATACCTAATGACTTATTTTCGGCCTGAAGATGTCTAATATCGACTAACCTTCATGTAACCTATATCTTGTACAGTTTGTGCAAATTGAGATAATGCCATTCGCAGCACACAGCGGTCTATACGAGCTGGCAGTCAACACTGCAATAGAACAATTGCAACACATAATTGCAGCTATTACAATTACACACCGCCTCGTAACACTGTGCGTTTAGAAAAAAAGGGAACAGGAAAATTGCACCGTTTAAAATTCAACAAAACGGAACCAATCAACGTCGACATTTTTGCGTATATTGTTGAGGACTTTTCATGTTGGTTTCCTAAGGCTTAACCACCCCCGTGCTTACACTGAAACAAAATTTTGCAGGAAGATTTCCCTGCAAAATAATTTTTAATTAGCTACAAAATAATTTACGGTGGCTACAAAATTTTAGTGGTGATAGCAAAATTGTTTTGTGATGACCACAAAATATATTTCTCCGTATTCCTACTGCGTTTGTGGGATATATTTATAATATAAACACACACAGAAGTGGGATTACGCATGTATGTTCCTATGTATGCATGTTGTATGTTCAGAAACAATCGAATGACAAGTATACCACGTGATTTCTGGGCTAAATTAGACAAAGATGTTTAGGACGAAACGTCGGACGACAGTATTTCACATGCACAGTATGGCAACATAGTGCTGTAGTTAGTTCCCTCTTGCGCTACATAGACATCTCACTGCTCTTATTACTATTGTTCTGACCTGCATATTATGTGTTATATATAATATACAGTATAACCATGCTACAACGTTTCTGAAGTGTCTCAGATACGTGTACCTTATAAAAGGAAATTCCTTCTAAGAGGGTAATTTCTTGTTATAAAACAGTTTAGGGACCAAACAGTAGAAGCCTTACACTCTAAATCTGAATTAGCGAATATTCACTTATTCACGCTGATGTATGGAGCAGTTTCAACATTTTGAATAAGTGAAAATAGTCACTGTTTAATTAGTGAATATTCACTGATTTCCTTTAAGAAATCCAACATCACAACAAGTGAATCTGTGAATTTTCACAGGTTGTCCAGTTGTTTTCAAAGAACAGATTGCACTTATGGAATCAGAGAAAAATTACTGGAAAATCTGTGGATATTCACTAATTAACTTGTGGAATGTTGGCACTCTTTATTGGAATCAGTGAATTGTCACCAATTTCACAATTGTTTCCCACACAGTCAATTTGTTGAGACTGCTGCATCCATCGGCGTGAATCAGTGAATATTCACTAATTCAGGATAATGTTCTACAAGGTTCATTATAACAGGGTTCTACTGTATATATATATATATATATATATATATATATATATATATATATATATATATATATATATATATATATATATAGAGAGAGAGAGAGAGAGAGAGAGAGAGATAAAATAAAGAGAAAAATGAATGAGTGAAACGATTGTCAGAGGTAATTTTATTCACGGCTGGCTTCGGTATCTCAGGTTGTATTCTACCTCTAGCAGAAATATTATATCAATACATAAAGGAAACTAAATACAAAGAACGCCGTCCATGTTTACTACAACACTGGAGCAACTGTTCGTTCTTAACAATAAAGCACACCTTTTTTTTTTTATCCATAGACAAAGTAACCTTAGATGTTGAAATTATTCGCATCGTAGCATAGTTTTTAAAATCTGTAACGTGTCGATATATTACATGATTTTGGCCAGCACTCAACATCTAGGTGTTCAACGCTGGTGTGGGATGACATGAAGTGAGTGTGGAGCAGTGCCGGAATGATCGGGAGACGGAAACGGGAGATCCCCGAGAAATCCCGCCGACAAGCATCGTTTGGCACGATTCCCACGTGCGAAAATCCCGGAACCGACCCCGCGGGAGATCGAACCCGGATCGTCCAGGTGGGAGGTGAGAGGTCTGACCCCTCGACCACCGTAGCTCTGTACACAGTAAAAAATTTTGTACATTTACAAGGAAATTCTTGTAACCTAATATCAGAACATTATCAGTCAGATAATAAAAGTAAGATGTCAGAAACCTTTTTAAAGTGGTTACAAATATCGTAAACAACTTTGGGAACTAGTCAAATAATGCTAATGAGCTGATTTTTCGAATTGAAACAAAATAATCCTAGGAGACCTTTCACATTTTACAAAACATTTCGTACTTTCACAAAAATGTTTTTGGAAACTAGTTTCCAAAAAATTTTTCGTAACACTACAAGCAATTATTGTAAACTGAACCAGATATTATCTGTAAATATCCAAATTTGTTTGTAGATTTACAGAAATGTTTGTAAATATACAAAGAAATTTGTAAATTTACAAGATTTTTGTAAATTTTACAAAATATTTTCGTAGTGTTACAAAAAAACTTTTTTGGAAACTGGTTTCCAAAAACCCTTTTTGTAAAAGTACAAAAATTTTTTTACTGTGTATGCGTGCTGAATAAAGGGAGATAAAGAAGAAGAGACGCCAGGATTAGAGGAAAAAATATTCAGACACCTTATCGTCGTCGTGGACTTAATCTGACTTCTAGTTATCTTGCGAATATACGCTTGTTTTATCTATCTCGGCCCTCAGCTATTTATACGAAACATTACGATGAATCATTTAAAACGAAGCATGCCCAAAAAATATGTAGTCAGTTTGAAAAATAATATTAAATGTTCCGTTTAAAGAACAGGCAAAAATGTGTTTCCATTCAAAACCCCACTGAGAAGAAGTAATTGTTCCGACAAATAAATATGTAACAAACGGTATTATTGTATGTGTCCCGTTGCAAGAAACATACAAAGACATAGCCTAAATATGTAACGTTTATATTAATTTTGTTGTAACAAATCAATTACTGTTTAGTTAGCCTAACAATAGTAACGTAGACGTTATTACCGGAATTTATTTATTTAGACAGTACAGTTTTTTGTTAATATAATTTATTTAAAACAAGCTTATAATTGATTGCTTATAAAAAAGTTTTCATTAGATTTGATTTTACCAAAACATTTATTCCTATTATAAATACGAACGCTAGTTTTCTTATATTGTTATTATTTATTCGCTTATACTTTCATATTTATTTGAGTCAACCATATTTATGATTTGATGTACAACTTTGGTATATTTCACCAGGGCAGCTATGATTGTAAACATCGAAAGATGGCCGCTCGGAACGTCGTTTATGAAATGGCGGTTATTGGAATGCAAGTGTTCGCATTTATACACGCAGTGATTTAGAAAACATGTCTCATATTTTTTAAAGTATAGGTTCGTAATAAATTTGAGAGTATTAATTTTTGTGTTCTTTTGTATAGATAAGTTTGGTTAAATAACTGAAGATAAATATTTCTGTTAAAATCAGTTTTCCGTGTTAAAAACGTATTGGCGAGTACACACGAGTTTTTATTATAGTTTCCATTTCATGCTACCCATATTTTGCCGCATATCCTGTGTTCAATTTTGTAAAGGCTACGGAGAAGAAAACAGCGAGAGTCAGCCATATTATCGGAATCACGAGTTTATCGGAAATTACATGTCACAGGTGTGTGCATGTAAAGATTCACCTCATTACTTGTAAGTTGTGATGGCTTAGAAGTAACGTGAGTTGTCAACAATCTATATATTGAAGGTTCAAATACTGATATGTCCGTACTTTATTTTTACATGTAAATATTATTTGTATATTTGTTTATGTACAAATGACTTTGTTTTTATTATGGTCAGAACGAACAAAATAATATGAACCTCGTATACTTTAATGGTTGCTCAAACACATGCGAAGTATGTTTGATTTTACAATATCTGTATGGTGTCATGAACAACGTAATTTGATAAAAACAACAAGAAAAAATTTTAATCAAATAATTTAGTTGCGACGAACCATACATTTGTTTGCAAGTATTCAAATACATAATCTGATTGTTTCAAACGAATATTTCGTTCGATTTTTAAATACATTTTTTTTCTCAGGTCGACTTGTTTACGAGGTTCACGGTGGCCGAGGGGTCAGACCTCTCGCCACCACGGCGATCCGGGTTCGATCCCCGGCGGGGTTGGTCCCCGGATTTTGGCATATGGGAATCGTGCCGGACGATGCCGCTGGTCGGCGGGTTTTCTCGGGGATCACCCGTTTCTCCCTCCCATTCATTCCGGCGCTGCTCCATACTCACGTATCTCCCCCCCCCCCCCACCAATTCAACTCACTCAAGGGACATGTTCACCCTAACGAAATTGTGCGTTCATAACAAAGGGCACGACAACAGCAATGTTTTAGAAGGCGTTGAGTTACGAGATGCTGCCGTCGACTAGTTTACAAACCTTGAAAGTCACATGTGTCCATAATATTCTTCCCAAACTTGATATGACCAATTTTTTTAATGTCGAGTAGATTACGATATTTACGTATTTAATATTACTTGCCGTAATTTTACAGTTAAAATGTAGATAAATAGTAAACCTGCCGTATTTAATTTTCGTTTTTATCCCATAATATCAGTGTTTTTTTCTTGCTCGTAAAATTGGATAAGGTTCTTTGCTCCTTATATTTGTAACATCCGCTCAAAGAAATATTTATTTCCAAATGCGTATTTCCCCAAGCAGGACAGCAGAAATAAAATTTCCCCTAACAAATTAATTTTGGTTTATCAAACAAAGTTAAACTTTGAACTGCAGTAGTAAGTATTTATACTACATTTCATGTAAGTTTGGATAAATTTGACAGCAACTCATGGGCAACGATTTGTAATAATTTGTTATTTTCGTCACTACACAAGAAAACTCTTTGCAGTAAAAGTACTGAAATCGACATCTCAGGTTCATTTTAGAGCTAAGAATGTCTTGCATTGTGCAACAAATCACAAAATACTGAAAATTATTGCCCATAAGTTGCTGTCAAATTTATCCAAACTTATAAGAAAGAGCATAGTAAATTTTCTAAATGCATGATTTTTTGTCCTTATTTCAAGCAGTAACGGAGCAACTGATAGACATGTGTTTGTACAAAGAGATAAATTTTGGGCAGGAGTGTGACATAGGCTACTTTTTATCCCGGAAAGAGCACGGTTCCTGCGGGACATATCTAGAGAATAATTCTGTAACTACCTCTTCATGGTAAAACGGCTGAACGTATATCGAATTACGATTAAATTGATGATGGTGTCATAGGTATCGGAATAATGCCCATTATGATTTTTATCCTGGAAATAACGCACGCTTTCTGTGGGATACCTAACTTTTAGCATTTCGCGCAAATGTCTTTCGCTCTTTACGCTAGATGGCTGAACGTGTTCTGATGAAATTCGTACAGAGCTTCCCAAGGTCCTGCAATAACGTATGAAATTCCTTTTATTCAGGATAATTGCACAATTCCTGTGGGAGTTAAATTTGAACTTACTAATTCAAATTCCGCGTTAAGGCGAGTGTGTTAATACTATATCTGTAGGTAGTTATTTGTAATGTAAAGACGTTATAACGCTAAATGTTGGTACTTATGTCCGTAATTGTTACCGTATTTGGATTGTTTCCTGTGTACTATTCAACAATTGTTATTCTTCTTTTATTGCTTTAAGACTGCTCTGCACTGAAAATTCATAATTTTATTATTTGGCCAATCACTGTCTAAATCTTACAAATTACCTTTCTTGTAATTTCCCACAAATATAATATATTTATTTTCCATAGTTTTCGTACAAGCCGACGTCAAAGAAGAGATCGGACCATTTTCGCTGCTTAAAAAATATTCGATTGATACGAATTAAATAATTTTATATGAAAATATATATATATTAAGTTACTGAATTACATCTTTGTCATTTCAGAAGAAAAATAGGTATTCAAAGCTATGCAAAAATGTCCAGGATTAATATTTTTTTATTCAATTTATATGTGAAATTACAAAGGTGTCATTCTTAGCTTAATACATTTATTTTCACTTTGCATTATTTTACTCACATCGTTTGAGTAGTTTGTATTTTGGGTAAGTAGCGAAGAAAGCCAAATCGATATTTTGAAGTAGGATTGTACGAAAACTATCGAACCTAAAAATATTTTACTGGTAGTAAATTATCATTATTGCAATCTAAAAGTGTGATCAGTGTTTGGCACAATTATGAAATTACGAATTATCCGTTGCAGAGATTCTTTATACAAGGACCTGGGCTTTATACTTTATGCAACTGTATAAATAAATGTACTGTGTAATACATTACACAGTTTTTATTGCTTATTTCAACACAACTCTTGACATATAGCATTGTATACAGCAAAATCCAACTCATGCTCTGTAAGTTTTTGAATTGCGCAACGGTCATGGGCACAGACGAATGGTACTCTTTTGATAAATACTCCATTATTTTAAAACAACAGCGTTAATAATGTTCCGGGTTAAAGTTACTTACAAATTTTTCTATGGGGTTTGAACATATATATTATATATTCTTTCACTTAATTTCCGTTTGTTTAAATCTGCATTTGTTTGTCTCTGCTCCGAGGATGTCATTAGTAGGTAATTTTTTATTCTAGACCGCTAACATGATAGATTTCACTTAAGTGTATTGACTGTAGCATGACAGAAGTATTTACAACATTGTGATTTTCCTACTTTAATAAGTATCTCTTTTATCTTCAAAGTTTTGTGCGTGAAAAACAGTTTCTCACGGAATTTACATTAAAAAATATATTTGACATTCGAGTGGTATTTACCAATACTTTGTGCTTTTCAAAATGATTACCCATAGAAAACTTGAAACTAC